>RJWM01001987.1:0-139080 GCA_004363535.1 Dasyprocta punctata | reverse complement strand
TTGCACTCGCGTTGTAGCCCAGGCGGGCCTCGAACTCACAACGCTCCGCCTACCTCAGACTCCCGAGCGCTGGGATTAAAGGCGTGCACCACCACGCCTGGCGATTTGTTTTTATTTTAAAGAGAATAACAAAACAAAACAGAAGAAAGCAGAACAGAACAAAACAATGCAAGCAACACAAGATTTCAAAACAAGACAACAGGAAATCAACAGTGGCTACCGTAATATGTCTTGTTTTTTTGTTTTGTTTTTTTGGGGTTTTTTTGCAGCACCGGAGATCAAACTCACAACCTCATGCCTGCCAGGCAGGTGCTTAAGCCACTGAGCCAAACTCCCACCCCTAGTTTTTTTTTGAGGGGGGGGGTACTGGGGATCAAACTCACAACCTCACGCCTACCAGGCAGGCGCTTAAGCTGCTGAGCCAAACCCCCAGCCCCAGCTTTTTTGAGGCAGGGTCGCACTATGTAGCTAAGGCCGGCTTTGCGCTCAACTTGTAGCCCAAGCCCTCCTCAAACTCACAATGCTCCTCCTACCTCAGCCTCCCGGGTGCTGGGATTAAAGGCGTGCACCACCACGCCCAGCTTCCAATTTATTCCTCCCCGCCACCCCCGTTGGGCAGTTTGTTACCCTTCAACAATATTTACTGAAGATTTTGTATCTTATTTACTCTTTCAGTTTCTTATGCTTAGGGACACAATAGGGTATTTACACATGTGAGTTTCATGTATTTCACTTATGAGTATGGTCTCAAGTCACATCCATTTACCTATAAAAGCCTCAATGTGATTCTTCTTTATAGCTGAGTAGTACTCCATTGTATAAAAATACCACATCTTTTTTATCTATTCCTTGGTTGATGGGCATTTGGGTTGTTTCCAAGATTTGGCTATTACAAATTGTGTTGCTATAAACATGGGTGCACATATATATCGCTGTGGTATGATGTTTTCAAATCTGGGAATATGCCCAGAAGTGGAATAGGTGGGTCAAATGGAGCTTCCAATCCAGCTTTCTGAGGAAGCTCCAAACTGATTTCCACAGTGGTTGCACCAGTCTATCTCCCACCAACAGTGCAGGAGAGTTCCTTTTTCCCCACACCCTCTCCAGCATTTTTTTTTTTTTTTTTTTTTTTTTTTTTTTTTTTTTTTTTTTTTTTTTTTTTTTTTTTTTTTTTTTTTTTTTTTGTGGCACCAGGGATCAAACTCACAGCCTCGCGCCTGCCAGACAGGCGCTTAAGCTGCTGAGCCAGACTCCCAGCCCTGGCTTTTTGAGGCAGGGTCGCACTATGTAGCTCAGGCCGGCCACAAAGTAAAACTTTGGAAGGAGTGGTATGAGGCTGCATGCCTGTAATTCTAGCACTTGGGAGGCTAAGGCAGGAGGGTCAAGAGTGTAAGCCTGACGGCTACAATGTGAGCACAAGGCTGGCTTGAGCTACATAGTGTGACCCTGCCTCAAAAAACTAAGGTCGGGAGTTTGGCTCAGTGGCTCAACTGCCTGTCTGGTAGGCACAGCAAGTATGAAGTCCTGGATTCCTAGTACCACAAAAATAAATAAGAAATGAATAAATACTACTTCCCACTTTTTCATGTCTAGGACTCTTAAGACGCGGCTGATTTCAGGTCAGCTTGCTAGCTAGCAAATAGATATATGAGTCCCAGCCCAATCTGAATCTGAGATATATAAGCAGTTTTTCAGTGTTGTGTTTGCTGCAGTCCCAGCCACTTCCTGTCTCCAGCAGGCAGTGCCCAGGAGCCCCCTGCACCTTCACACCAGCCATTGAGCATGCCAAGGCTCTAGGGCCTGCTGGGACTTGGGAGCCACCTGAACGTGCTCCACTGGCCAAAGACGATGCCATGAGTGCCAAAGAGCAGACTAAATGGAATCGAAACCACACTGAACCCCTGCAATGTTGGAGGATGCCCACTGTGGCTGAGACTTACTGTATTCTCAGGTTCTGTGACTGGAACACTTTTTTTTTTTTTTTTTTTTGGTACTCGGGATTGAACTCACAATGTCATGCTTGCCAGGCAAGAGCTTGTGCTGCTGAGTTAAATCCCCGGCCCTTGGAACACATTTTCTAAGCACATTGATATAACTTCCACTCTTACTTAGAAACAAAAAATAACAGACATTACTATGAAGTCTCTTAATTTTTTTTTTTTTTTTTTGAGACAGGGTAACACTTTGTAGTTCAGACTGGCCTTGAACTCATGGCCTTGAATTCCTGTCTCAGCTTCCTGGATCCTGCATTGGAGCCTGCACCACAATGCTTGAAGTCTCTTTAAGTTTCATGGGACTCCATTTGGCATGGCTTAAACATCAACATACACTCCTACAGATTTAAAGTAAGAGACATGAAAATTCCAGAAAGAAAAAGGAAATTGAACTTCTAATTCCTTAGGAGTAGTTACCCTTTAAAAAAAAAATCATGGGCTGGGGATATGGCTCAGCAGCACAGCACCTGCCTGGCAAGCTCAAGGTTGTGAGTTCAATTCCTGGTACAAAAAAAAAAAAAAAAATCATCATGCAACCATTACTTCAATTTGTTTAGGTGTTGGGATAGTAGATGTGGAAATTTTGTAGTAGAAAAGTTCAGATATATTTTTTCCTCAATAGAGGTCTTTTTCTGAATCATTAAAATGTCACAAATTGGTTTTATAATCTGGAATCCATGAGTCAGTTTCCCCCTAACCCCCAGGGATTGAATCTGGGGCCTTCACACTGAGCTACATCCCCACCCCTTTCTATAGTTTATTTTATTTTTGTGGTACTGGGAATCTGGAACCTTTTGTCATGTTCAGCTTTCCTGGGAATTCTGGAAATTAATCACATGAGTCAAAGCTATAATCAAATCCTTACTGGAAGATCACATTTCAGGGTAAATCTGAGTGGTGAGGCCTGAGAAGCCACTGCTGTCACCATGCTCAGGCCTCCAGGAAGCTACTGGCAGCTGTGCCCAGCTGGTCCCTGGCCCTTGGCACCAGATGCACTGGAAACCATGCAGGTAGACCTTACCCCTTGGGTAGAGGCACTGTAGGTGACATCTGTGTGTGTACTGGGGACAAATCTAGGGCTTCACATATGCTAAGCACACATTCTACCCCTGGGCACACACCCAGTTCTGTGATTGGTAGAAGAAAATCATTGTTTTCCAGTTACTGACTTTTTTTTTGAAACAAGGTCTGGGTGTGTAGTTCAGGCTGGCCTTGAGTTCACTTATGGAACCCAGGCTGACCTCAAACTCTCCTGCTTCACCTTCCCAAGTGCTGGGATTACAGGCATTTGCCACCACGCCCAGCCCTAGTTCCTGATTTTAAAATTGATAGATTGGGCTGGAGGCAGAGCTCAGTGTTAGAGCACTTGGTCCTGGGTTCATCCCCAGTACTGCACAACAAAGAAAATGAAATGGATGAATCGGTGAAAAACTACCCCTTTCACAATAGAAGAAGGCAAACTGTAGAGGGCAACTGGAAGTCTGAGCTCCTGACCCTGTGGCATCGGCCACAGCACAGACAGTGCCACTCTGACTGGGCCGAGAATCTGGATCTGACTGGCAGGTACAAGTGTCGGTCATGCTATGGTGGTATTCTTTCAGGATAAAAGGCATGGCTGGCCCATGAAATAATGTTTCTGTATTTGCCAGGACTTGGGTGAGAGAGTTTCTCTATGTAGTTCAGGCTGGCCTTGAATTCATGTCGATCCTCCTGTCTCAGCCTCCCTATTGCTGGGACTATAGGCATGACCTGTCATGCCTGGCTATTTCTGTATTTTTGAATCTTTTTTTTTTTTTTTGTGGCACTGGGGATTGAACTCACAACTTTGCACCTGCTAGACAGGCGCTTAAGCCATTGAGCCAAACTCGCGGTTTTTAAAATCTTTTTAATCTCAAGGTCACAGGGCAACAGTTCTCTCTCAGCTCTGTCTCACCAGGCCACCAGCTTGTGGCTCTCCCTCAGGAGAAAGGAAGAGACAACAGCTCCCTGGGGCCAAGGAGCCTTTGCCCATGAGATATGCAGAGTGTGCTGCTTGAGGAGCAGGGATGACAATGTGGAAGACCGCAGGACCCAGAGAAAGCGCCAATCCACAGGCATGTGGCCGCCTCCCAGACACAGGGTCACCATGGGCCAGTCTCAGGGCTGGTGATGTGGCCAGCAGCAGGGCCCTGGCTCTGCATATGCAGGGCCCTGCTTCCATCTGCAGCACCACGAAAACCAGAAAACCAGTGCAAGGGCAGGATGTCAGGCGGTGGTTGGGTCTAGCCTCGGCCTGATGGACAGGATAGGGCCATGCGGTTCCTCATGAGACCCAGAGGGAGCCTGGGCCACAGTTGCCTGCCACACCAGCCCACTGCCTGCAACCAGCCCCACTGGGAAACTCAGGGCTTTGGAAACCCACCGGTCACCTCTATGAGGCCTGTGGCCCTGTCGCCAGCTGTTGCTCTTGTTTGCACTGTGCTAGTATGGTCTGCTGTGTCCATGGAACAAATCACATCCTCATCTTGCCCTTCTCCTGGTCAGACTGAGTGTCCGCTCAGGGTCTTGGCAGGCTGATGCCCACATGTCCTGAGGGCCACTGGGTGGTGGTCAGCTGGGGCTAAGGCCGCATGTCTCCTGGGCTGTCTGCAGAGAGCTCTGGCTCTGGAAGGCACCCGGGGGCCTCTGAGCCCTGGGGAGCTGCCCCTTCCCATCTGCTCTGTTGCGATTTGTCACCAGGGCATGACCTTTGTCAGGTCATGAGCCTAACTGACCCAGGAGGGTGAGGGACTACTTGGTCACCACTCGTGGGGAGGGACTTGGGCCAGTGTAGACAGCCGGAAGACAGGGACAGGCTCAGGTTCTCCTCTCAGCATGGCCATGACAGGGGCCCTCTCCCTTGTGTCCACTTGAATCCTGACAGCTTTAAACATCTCTGCTCTCCTGTGCCCTCAGACCAGCCCTCTGGCTGGACCTGGCCCCAGGCCTCTTTGCGGGGAGCCCAGAGCTCACTGACCCCTCTGCCCAACAGGCAGCTTCCCAAGGTCCTGCCTGGTCACCCTTGTAGGCTGTCCCAGCAGTCCACCCAGGGGAGCCCCTGCCTGGTTTTCTCTCTCACACACACTCTTCTTCAGTACTGGAGATTGAACCTGGAGCCTTCACACTGAGTAATGTCCTCAGCCAGGTTTAGTTTTTATTGAGACAGTAGAACTAAGTTGCTAAATGACCCAGCTGGTCTTGAAGTTTTGATCTTTCTGCCTCAGTCTCCCTAAGTGCTAGGATGACAGGCCTGCACCACTGCACCTGGCTCATTTTGTCCTCTTGACAGTACTTGCCTCAGTGGACAAAATGATCTCAAGAGATCGGCATGCAGCTGGGCACAGTGGAACACACTGGTTATCTCAGCACTGAAGGCAGGAGGATAGCAAGCTTGAGGCCAGCCTGGACTTAGCAAGACTCTGCCTCAAAAACAGATAGACAAGCCGGGCGTGGTGGCGCACGCCTTTAATCCCAGCACTCGGGAGGCTGAGGTAGGCGGAGCGTTGTGAGTTCGAGGCCGCTTGGGCTACAACGCGAGCGCAAGGCTGGCCTGAGCTACATAGTGCAACCCTGCCTCAAAAAACCAGGGCTGGGAGTTTGGATCAGTGCCTTAAGCGCCTGCCCTGGCAGGTGCGAGGTTGTGAGTTCAATCCCCGGTGCCGCAAAAAAAAAAACAAAAAAAAAAAAAAACAAAAAAAAAAAACAGATAGACAGACAGACAGATGGACAGATAAAGCTGGATAGTTGTCCAGTGGCAGAACACTTGCCTAGCATGTGTGAGGCCCTGGACTTTATCACCAGCACTGCACAGAAATAAAAACAAAACCAAATAGACAACAGGCAGGTCTACCACAGCCCAGCAAGCAGCGCATGGACAGCTTCCTTAGTGCTGAACCAGAGGGCCTGACACAGGCTAGGCACTCAGTAAGCGCTTGCTGAATGAACTTCTTTCTTTTTTGGCACTGGGGGTTGAACCCAGGGCCTTCACGCTGAGCTACATCCCCAGCTCTGTGTATGTATGTATGTGAAACAGGGTCTCACTATCCAACCTAGGCTGGCCTTGAACTCCTGCATGGTGAACTTCCTGCCTCAGCTTATTGAGTGCCAGGATTACAGGTGTGCACCTCTACATCTGGCTTCTTTTTATGTTTTGAGACAAGGCCTCACTGAGTTACTCAGGCTGAAGTCAAATTTACAGGTGTGTGCCACCATGCCCAGATTTTATTTTTTAAAGCTATTTTCTGTTGGCTCTTTTCCACATATTTATTCATCATGCAGTGCTGGGGACTGATCCCAGGCCCTTGTGCATGGTGGGCAACCCCTCTACCAGGGAGCCCACGGCGGGTCTTTGAGGATGAGCAGAGTGTGAGCCTCTGTCCGTCTGTGCAGTGTCTGGATCTAAATGACTCTGGGACCATTGGAGGCAGAGGGAGAGCCAGAGTGAGAAACAGTATGTGTGTGTGTGTGTGTGTGTGTGTGTGTGCGTGCGTGCACGCGCACGTGTGTGCACACGCGCGTGTGCATGCAGCTGTGTCTGGTTGTGTCTCTGTTCCTGTGGTTTTTCTTCCTGATGAGCCTGGCTTCCTGGAATGTCCGAGTCACCAGGAATGGGCGCCAACATTGGTTTCTCAGTGTTTGAGCCCCCGTCTGCCACACCCCCAGGAGGGGAGGAGGAGGTTGAGGCTCTGGTCTGGCTGGGGCTCAGCCAGTAGTTTGGTTTTGTCCTGGGTTGTCCTTTTCCAGGAGCGAAGATGCTGGAAGCCGAGTGGCATGGTCACGGTCCAAAGGAGAGCAGGAAGGGCCAGGCCCTTGGCTATGGGAGGGGCAGGTGGCCTGGTTGGCAGCCCTGGCCAACTACCCGCTGGGCCTTTCCTCTCCTGTTTCCTGCCGCCTGCCTGGCCTCCACTGGCCAAAAGCCCAGAGGACAGGATGGTGGGATGTAGGAGGTATCCAAGGGGTCAGGATTATCCCAGATGTCTACATCTGGCTAGTGCTTTTTTGTTGTTGTTTTTTTGAGATAGGCTCTCACTATGTAGCCCAGACTGGCCTCAAACACGTGGCGCTCCTCCTACCTCAGCCTATGGAGTGCTAGGATTACAGGCATATGCCAGCACACCCGGCTCTGGCTTGTGACTTGGTCCTGGGCTGTTGGGTCTGCAGCAGAGGCCAGGGACATCAAGGGATACCTGGAATGAGCAGAGGTGGGGGCCAGGCATTCCAGCTCCTGCTAGCTCAGGCCCTCTCTGCCTTACCTGGAGTCAGGTCCCCTCCCAGGGCCTGGGCCAGCACTGGCCATCTCTGCCTCCAATCTCCAGAAGACACTCAGAGAACACAAGAGGGACGGCAGGGACAGTAGCAGGGCAGGCGAAGATGGAGAGAGACAGCAGAGGTCCTCTGGAGGAGGGGCTGCCCACTAATGGAAACCAGTTAGAAAAACAGGAGGAGTGGCCAGGCACGGACAGGCGGTCTTGAAGATGGCTGGGCGGGGCCTGTTTTTCCAGAATGAAGGCCCAGGAGTTGCTGGCTGGAGCCAAGCTCAGGCTGATTCCAGTTTGGGAAGGGGCTCATCCAGACCTGGGTCCATCAGGTCCTGAGGTCTTTGTCCTTGTGGCTGGACCTCTTATGCAGCAGCAGGTGGAGGTGGGAGACTTATCTAGGACCTGGGGACAGGGGTCAGATTGAAGGGTGCGACCCCTGGCCCCCAGGGATTGGGCGGCGGTTTTTGTGACCGTTTGGATTTTTCTTTTTTCTCTTTGTCTTGAGGTTTGCCTAACGAGCAGGAGTGGGTTTGGTGCACAGTGCTTGGTCTGTTATTTCGCGTTTGTTTATGTGACTTTGTAAGTTTTCCCAGAGCTTTTAAATTTGTGCCTTCTGTGGGAAGGGGGGCTCCCCTCCCTGCCCCCACAGGGCCTCCCAGGAGCATGGTGCCGCAGGTCTGGTTTCAGAGATACCAGGCTGGGCCCTGGCAGGCAGGTGGCCTGGTAGCCTGGCCACCCACCCTTCCAGCCTCACCCTGGGGCTCCTGGCTGCTGCTCTGAGTCCCAGAGACAACCGGGCAGCAGTGCTCATCACCTGTCCCAAGGGAGCCCACTGGGCCCCCTGAGGAGGTTATGCAAGGTCATCCCCAGGGAGGACAAGCTGAAGGAGCCTGACGGGGTGGGAACAGGATGAGCAGGAGGTAGTACCCAGGCTCCTGGGGGTCTTGGGGACCAGGGTGCCTTTACGAGGGGATAACCCCTAGGCCCAGCTCTGGCAGCTGCTCACATGGGGGATGCCACAGTGGGGGCATGGCCCCTTACCCTGGGACCCCAGCAGGACAGAAAGGGTCCTAGATGGCACTGATACCACATGGCCCCAGGGTCCTTGTCCTCAGATGTCCTGCCCCTCCCAGGGCTGGGCCCTCCCCCCAGGGACTGACCCAAGTGGCCGAGAGGTGGCTGAGCAACCGGCCAGGGCCCCTGCTGCTCCTCCCCACCAGCCAGCCCAGGACAGGGAGGCCAAGGAGTGGGCGGGCACAGACTCGGCCCAGGACTCCGTGATGTCACAGCGGTGCCGGAGAGGGAGGGGGTCGGCTGTTTTTCTGGAGAGTTAGAGCCAGAGTGAGACAAAGCGAGGGGCGGCAGGCGCCATGGAGCTGTGGTCTCAGGTTCTGCTGTGGGAACTTGTGCTTCTACAGAGTGAGTGGGGAAGCACAGCAAGTGTGCGGGGCAGCAAGGGGGTGTGGGCACGCTGGTGCTCCGGACGGAGTTCCAGGGGGGGCACCCCCCGTCAGGGCAGGGGGAAGCCTTCACTAGGAGGGTGTGTGGCCTTCAGGTTGACCCCACAGAGCTGCCCTCAGGGATGCTGCAGCTGGGAAAGCCAGGGCAGAGGCTGTGGCAGCCACAGCATGGTGCCCTACATCTGGCAGGCACCCTTGGACCCAGGCAGGCCAGGTGGAGGGGGAGGGGATGAGTCCCCCAGGTTTGCAACTTCCCTCAGATGTGGGCAGTGGAGTGGGCCTGAGAACTGAGCGCCCCTCCAGCACCCTTCCTCCCCCCGCCCGCCCCAGCTGGCCTGCTGACCCCGCACATTCCTCTCCAGACTCCGGGCACTCAGCCATCTCTCTGCACAGGAACTTGGGCCTGTGCAGGGCCGATGGGGGCTTACTCCCATGTCCACTTCCTGGGCTCCACGCCCTGCCCTCAAGAGGGTGCCGACAGTGTCTTCCAACTGTCGGAGAGTCTGAGGACCCTGGGGACTTGCTCAGGCTGCGGTGCCCCGAGTGGACTTGGCATCCACTTGAGATGTGGCCCCTGGTGACAACATATACACATTATCTGCAAGGAAGCATCCAGTCCCAGCCCACCACTCACCCTGTGACCCTGGCTTCTGTGCTCCGAGAGCCAGGCACTGGTCCACACCAAGTGCGGCCACAGGGGGGCTGGGCTGTAGGACTCCCATCTGCCCTGACCTCTCCAGTGTCACCCCTAGAACCACGGGAGGGGCTCAGGCAGTGGAGTGGCTGACCTTGCCACTGAGGTCGCTGTATGCAAAGGCCCCTCCCCAGGCTCACTCTCCTCTCCTTGCAGGTTCCATTGTCCTGCTGTCCTCAGGTAAGTGACCAGCGCGCCCCAGCTGGGGATTAGTCCACCCGTTATGGTTCCCTGGTGCCCCTTCCTGACTTCCTCTTCCCCACCAGGGTCCTCGACCAGTGACAGCTCGGTGGTGTCCGAGTCCGCAGTGACCTGGGAGGCAGGCAGCCAGGCAGTACTGCGCTGCCAGAGCCCGCGCATGGTGTGGACACAGGACCGACTGCGTGACCGCCAGCGTGTGGTCCACTGGGACCTGGGCGGTGGCCCCGGCCCCGCGCGCCGGCTTGTGGACATGTACTCGGCCGGTGAACTGCGCGTGTATGAGCCCCGGGACCGCGGCCGCTTGCTGCTGTCGCCCTCTGCTTTCCAGGATGGCAACTTCTCCCTGCTCATCCGAGGTACGGGCGGTGGCCGCGGGCCCTGGGGTGGCGGACACCAGGGGAATCGGGACTCATGCCGAGTTCTCTCTGCGCGAGCAGCGGTGGAGGATAGCGATGCGGGGCTGTACACCTGCAACCTGCACCACCACTACTGCCACCTGTATGAGAGCCTGGCTGTGCGCCTGGAAGTCACCGACGACCGTGAGTGCGCTGGGCACTGACTCCGCCCTGCTGACCCCGCCCCCACTGACCCTAGCCCGCGGACCCCACGAATTGACCCTGCCGCCCGTCTCTCCCGCAGCCCTGGCGGCTCGCGCACACTGGGACGGCGAGAAGGAGGTGCTGACCGCGGAGCGCGGCACGCCTGTGCTGCTAACCTGCGTGAACCGCGCTCTCTTGTGGACCGAGCGGCACTCGGAGGAAGCGCAGCAGGTTGTGCACTGGGACCGCCAGCCACCTGGGGTACCGCACGACCGCGCCGATCGCCTGCTCGACCTGTACGCGTCTGGCGAACGCCGCGCCTACGCACCTCCCTTCCTGCGCGACCGCGTGGCTGTCGGCGCCGATGCCTTTGCACGCGGGGACTTCTCGCTGCGCATCGACCCGCTGGAGCCGGCTGATGAGGGCACCTACTCCTGCCACCTGCACCACCACTATTGCGGCCTGCACGAACGCCGGGTCTTCCACCTGCGCGTGACCGAGCCCGCTGCGACCCCGCCGCCCCTGCGCCCCTCTCTAGGCCCGGCCCCAGGTGTGTGTCATCCCCGTGGGGCCCGGGATGCGGGACACGCGCGTCCCTGCGTCCCTGACGCTGTCCCTGCCCGCAGACCCCACACTGGCACGAGGGCGCAGCGTCATCAATGTCATCGTCCCGGAGGGCAGGGCGCACTTTTTCCAGCAGCTGGGCTACGTGCTGGCCACGCTGCTGCTCTTCATCCTGCTGCTCATCACGGTAGTCCTGGCCACCCGCCAGCGCCGCCGCGGAGGTGAGGGGGGCACCCGGTGCGGTGGGGTCGGGACGCGGGCGCGGGGCGCCCCTGACACTCTCTCCTCCTTCCTCCTGCAGGCTATGACTATACAGACTGGAAGTCTGCCAGGGTCAAAGGGTGAGTGTCCCGCCCACGTCCCGCCCCACCCCGGCCCCTCCCGCGCCCCAACCTGCTGCTTCCTCCAGGAAGGACGTGAACCTGGCAGAGTTTGCAGTGCCCACAGGGGACCAGACTCCCTACAGGAGCGAGGATATCCAGCTAGGTAGGCGGGGTTGAGATGCCCAGGCACAGGCGGGGCAGACCTGGGCTGGGGACTCCTTGGGGGTCCTCATCTTGCTCTCCCTGCACCAGATTACAAAAACAACATCCTGAAGGAGAGGGTTGAGCTGGCTCACGGCCCCCTACCTGCCAAGAACATTGACCTGGACAAAGGTGAGTGCTGCCCACCCTCAGCTGGCCTGGGTGCGGCAGTACCCCAGATAGCCCCCTCCCCATCCCTGGAATGTGAGGCCCCAGCCAGCCCCATGGGTAAGAGACCATTGCCACCTGTGCTCCAGAGTCCCTGGGAAACCTGCTGAGTGTCTGCTGTTTCCCCCTGCATGGAAGGGCAGAGCGGACCCCAGCTGGTCCTTTGATTTTCAGAGTTCAGGAAGGAGTACTGCAAATAAAGCGGTGCTGGGCTCCGGGCCGGGCCAGCAGCTCTGCCCCCGGGACTGTGGGTGTCCTAGGACCTCAGGCGGCTCACTGACTCTCGCAGCGGCTGGTCCCGCTTTCTTGAAGTTGGCCCGAGGGTGGCTGGCACAAAGTAGCTGGGGCGCTGTCTTCGTTCTCAAGAAGCTACTGTGGGCTTCTGGGGACTCCACTGCAGCATGGCCACCACCCTTCAGCTGCCCTTGGCAACTGGTGGCCCCACTCCCCACAACACACCCCAGGTCCCACTGATGTCCATCAAGCCATTGGGCCCTCCTGGCCCCTGTCTGTGGGGGAGGAAGACATGCCAGAGGGGACTCAGTCAGGACTCTGCAGCCTTGGGGAGCTGGACTAGCCTCAGGGCTGGCACCTCACTCCTCTCTGGGGAGCCCCCAGTGGCCTTTCCAGACTGCGCCAGGCACCCACACCTTACTCAGAGGCCCGCCCAGCTGCCCTCTGTCCTGCATGGAAACTGAAGATTCCAGTGACTCCGCTACTTTGGACCATGCGGGGTTGCCGTGGCCCTCCCTGTGCTTCTGTTCCTTCTCCAGCTTTTTTCACCAAGCCGCCTCGATGGTCACTGGGCTCCATATGACCTCTGATATTCACGCCCCTCCCTGGGCTGGAGTCTGGGTCAGGGGTCGAATTTGGCTTCTATTGTGGCTGAGAATGGGACGAGGGATGACAGCGGATCTGAGTGGCCTGTGCTGCCACTGACACTCCATGTGTGCTCCTGCTGGGGGAACTGCTGCATCACAATAAAGCCCATGTCTGATTTTTAGACTTGACACAAGTGTACCTCTACAACTCCCTCTCTATCCTTTGGGGGCAGAGCCTGGACCTGGGCCAAGTGCTTTCACCTTCCTGTGACGCTCCATTGTCCTTGGTCCATTCTTTGGGAAGGCCTGGGTCCTCCCAGGTGCAGGTATCCTGCAAAGGGGACACTGGAGCCAATTCTCCATGTACCCTTCTGGGAGAGGAGTTCCAGTTCCTCTTCTGATGAGGAGGAGCAGAAGAAGACAGGGATGAGACACTTAGTCCAGTCATCTAAGGATCAGATGCCAAAATAGGATAGAAGGAAGAGCAGGAGCAGGTGTGAAGGCTTCACCAGGTTTGGGTCTGACCTGGATGGAGACTTGGGCAGGGCCTGGCTGGTGGGGTTGGTGCTGCCCCTGCTGGCTCCATGTTCTGCTAGGCCTGCATGTTCTCCACACCAATGAGTTGGGGAGAGGGGAGCAGCCGAGAGTGGGCATAGAGCAGTTTCCCCACCCTGGCCCTCTCCAGTGCCCTCCCAGGGCAGCTGGGACAGGAAAGGATGGCTGTCACCCTTGAGGACCCCAAGAAGCAGGAGCAGGGTGGGTAGGAGAATGGCTTGGGAGGTGTGGTGTATTTGAGGATGCACTTGAGTCTCAGCACAGTGGCTTCTGGCTCCAGTAGTGGCCACACTGTCCCTGGCCAGGGTCCCTTCTGGCAGGGCCCCAGCTTGATCATGTCAGCATCAACAGTGTGACTGGTCATGGGCCTCTGGTCACTGTGCCGCTTCTCCAGCTTGGGCTGAGTATCAGAGGAGCCTGAGGGCAGCAGGGCCCAGATCCTGCACTAAGAGTGTCACTATTTCTGGCCAATAGCCATTGGCATAGGCTGAGGGGCTCCCAAGGGAGGAACTTGCCTCCCCTTCCTTGGGAACAAGCAGAGTTCCCAGGTCAGACCCTCAGAGGCTATCCTTCCTACATGGCATCTGTGGAAACTGAGGGTGGAGGGAACAGGATCCAGCTTCAGGCTCAGGGAGAGTGGGTGCCCAGGGTAGCAGGTGAGCTGTGCTGTGCCCATCAAACTGAGGGCCAGAGCAGTGTGCTTGGCTTCAGCTGACATGGATGGCCTCTCATCTGCACTCAGGGTCTTCACTCCAACTTCTGGGTCTTCCAGGCTGTGGCAGGGCCGCTTCTTGGGCTGGGCTAGCATCAGGGTTGGTCAGGACCAGGGAAGATGGAAGTGCCCTAGGCCATAATGGGAATCCAGGCGCCTTCTTACATCTCCTGGGGCGTCTCCCTCCCCAACTCTGGACACCACGGGGTGCCCTCTAGTGGCCTTAAGGCTTCCTCCCGGAGTGGAGCGAAGCAGAGCCTCCAGCCCAGTGAGGCAGCGAGTGGCTGGACCCTTTACTGCTAGAGGGTCCCTGGCTGTTCAGTCCACGACGATAAAATCCCTGGCTGCAGCGGCCGGAGCGGCACGACGCTCGAACACCCGGATCCAGGCTAGCTCCCCACCCGCCTGAGCACCACACTCGCTTGGCCCACGCTTCCCGCGTAGGACCGGGCCGGGGCGCACGAGCGCTGGGCCGACGAGAGGCGCGGAGGGACCGCGTGTCTCGGGATTGGGGCGGGTACAGTATCCTTAGCTTCCTGCGGCGCGCCCCGCACCCTGTGGGTGGAGCCTAGGGATGCTTGCGAGAGGGCCGCAGGACCCAAGCAGCTCGGCCGCGCTTGGGGCACCGCGCGGATCTCCGGGATCTGGGGGTGCGGCGTGGCCCGGGTGGGCCCTCCCTGTAACAGCCGGGCCGCGCCCCGCAGGTGGGGCGGGGATTCCCGAGGGTCGCCCTGCCTACTGGGGACGGACCGTCTGCCCACCGACGCTGACACCAGGCGGGCGCTGAGGTTTCAGGGTTCTCCGGGCCCGCGGCGCCTGTCAGGCGTGGAGAGGCCGCCTCCCGCCGCCTCGCCTCGCCCCGCCCCCAGCCGGCCGCCCCGCCCCCAGCCGGCCGCCCCGCCCCCAGCCGGCCGCCCCGCCCCCAGCCGGCCGCCCCGCCCCCAGCCGGCCGCCCCGCCCCCAGCCGGCCGCCCCGCCCCGAGCCGGCCGCCCCGCCCCGCCCCAACCCACCGCCCCGCCCCGCCCTCCCCTCTCCCTGCGCCTGCGCAGCCCCGCCCCCGCCACCCGCGAGTGGCCGGTGACGTCACCGCTCTCGGGCGCCCCCGGGCGGCCGCGCGCTGGGCCGGTCGGGCGGTCCCTGAGCGGCACGGCTCAGGGGGGCGGCGGGCGGCAGGCGGCGGACGGTGGCAGGCCTTGGCGCTGCGTCCCTAGCGTCAGTCCCGGGCCGGCGGCGAATGGGCGGCCGCGGGCCGCGGGGCAGCAGCTGGGGCGCGGGCGGGAACCGGGGGTGCGGGGGGGCCTCGGCGCGGCCGGGCGGGGCGCGGGTCGGCGGGCGGGGAGCACACCCGGCGTCCGAGCCGCGGGCCGGGCCCTGAGCGCCGCGCGGGCCCGGCGCCTTCGCCTCGCGCCATGGCGGAGACCAAGATCATCTACCACATGGACGAAGAGGAGACGCCGTACCTGGTCAAGCTGCCCGTGGCCCCCGAGCGCGTCACGCTGGCCGACTTCAAGAACGTGCTCAGCAACCGGCCCGTGCACGCCTACAAATTTTTCTTCAAGTCCATGGACCAGGACTTCGGGTCAGTGGCTGCGCGGCGGGCGACACCTGTCACCTGGGGCGGGAGGGTCCGCGCGGCCGAGTGGCCCTGGGCCGTATTGCGCCTGCCCCAGACCGGCACCCTGCCTGCCACCCGAGCCTGGCGGCGGTGGCCCAGGGGCAGGCGTGCGTCCTGGCAGCCAGAAGCCATCCCTGGGCGCCCCAGCTAACCTGAGCCCAGGGTCCCACTGTGGCCTGCCTGGGCCGGGGCCTGCCACATTCCTTACTTGGGGCTGGCAGTTCAGGGGCTCAGGGTAGCCGGGTCAGGGGTGTGTCATGGGGTGGACAGGTCCCAGCACCCACTGGATCCCTAGAGGGGACTGGACATGGGGGTGGCACAGGGACAGCAGTCTGTCTGAGGGGCTTACAGAAGTTTCTCGAGTCTCAAGGGAAACTTTCTGGGTTCTCCAGGGTTCCCACCTTAGGGCAGAGGTCAAGGGTCACAGCGACCCTGGAGTTTTGCTCCACCCCCTGCCCAAGGTTCCTGGCCACCTGCTGACCAGGGTCAGCCTCTTGGCCACTGTGCTGGCTGTCCTGGGGGAAGGGACGTCCCACTTGTGCTGAGGGGCAGGGAGCAGGAGCCTGGCCATCTGCTAGAGGCCTGATGGCCATAGCCACCAGTAACTCGAGTCCCCAGCTCAGCAGTGTGTTGAGCAGGTGTGCTCAGTGCCCTCGGGGATGTGGCCTTGTCTTCGGGCTTTGACATTGACCTCCCGTTTTCTGGACCCTGTAGTTGCCCAGTGCTGGATAGCCCAGGTCCACTCAAATGTGGGCCACTCCGTGCTTGGGGCCCAAGTTCAGGTGGGCAGCCCCAGCCCAAGGAGGAGGAGAGGCGGCACATCCTGGGCATGTCTTTCTCAGGGCTGAGGTCTATTTTGCCTGCTTTCCTGCTGGGCCTCCTATGGTTCCTTCACTTCTCTGGGCCTTTTTTTTTTTGTGGCACCGGGGATCGAACTCACAACCTCACGCCTGCCAGATAGGTGCTTAAGTCACTGAGCCAAACTCCCAGCCCTAGTTTTTTCAGGCAGGGTCGCACTATGTAGCTCAGGCTAGCCTAGTGCTTGCGTTGTATCCCAAGCCAGTCTCAAAATCACAAAGCTCCGCCTACCTCAGCCTCCCGAGTGCTGGGGTTAAAGGTGTGCGCCACCACGCCCGGCTTCTCTGGGCCTTGTGCTCCTGGCCTTGCACAGTGGGTGTGTGGAAGCCTGGGTTTTTAGTTTATTATTTTGACAGGAACCACCAAAATCACAAATACTTTTCTTCACAGACTCTCAGCACAGGGGCGCGTGTGTCAAGGAGCATGCCTACCCCATGTTCTGGGCTGTGTCTTGGAGGGACCCTGCCCTCTGCTCCTGATGTCTGTGGGGGCCTGTATATCCCTGTGCCCTAATGGAGCTGCTGCTGGGCAGATCTGGGGGGCTTCAGTACCCTGGCTGAGGAGGGGTGGGCACTCAAGGCTGTGACACAGGAGATGACCTTTGGGGGCTTGGGCAGGCTTGGGAATGGTGGGGTTTAGTGGGAGCCAACTGAGGGCTTGAGCATAGCAAGTTGGGCACCTCTGAGGTACGGAAGAGTCAGGAGGCAGAGGGCAGATGAAGTGAGCAGTGGGACAGGGCCTCACCTTGCTTTCTCCCTGGCCTCTGGCTGATGGCCTGGTGGCCTCAGGAGCTGGGAAAGGACTCCATCATTTGCTTTTCTCTTCTCCTCCCTTAAGTTCTTTCTGTAGACTCCGAGCTCAATCTAGTCCATACATTCTTTATTTAGAGGAATATATAAATTCTTACGAGAGGGACTGATCACTCATTCTCATTTTAGTATAAAAGAAAACTGAAAGGCAGGCATGGTGGCGCATACCTGTAATCCCAGCACTTGGGAGGCTGAGGCAGGAGGATCATTGTGAGTTTGAGACCAGCCTGGGCTACAAAGTGAGTTCAAGGCCAGCCTGAGCTGCATAGTGAGACCCTGTCTAAAAAAATAGGGCCGGGGATTTAGCTCAGTGGCGTAAACGCCTGCCTGCAAGGTGCGAGGTTGTGAGTTCGATCCTTGGTACCACCCCCCAAAAGAAAGAAAAGAAGAGAAAAGAAAACTGAGGTGGGTTCATGCTCTGGTTACCAAATGAATGTCGCTTGACCCTGGGGGAAGGAAAGGCAGGTCTTGGCTGAGCAGGGTTAGTGGCCCAGAATGACCTCTGACTGCAGGCTGTGAGGCATACCCTTATGAGCCTTAGCATCCTACCTCCACCCCCAGGCTGCTGTGGGCCAGCCCTGGGTTCCCTGGACCTCTGCTGCCTTGCCTAACCATCAGCTGGTTGGGCCCTGCTCTACCTTTATGAAGTCCTCCCTCTTATTTCCCTCTTTTCTTCCTGATGCTGGACATGGAACACAGGGCCTTCACACTGAGCTATATCCTCAGCCTTTTTTTATTTTTGTTTTGAGACAGGGCTTTGCTAAGTTGCCCTGGCTGGGCTTGAACTTGTGATCTTCCTGCCTTAGCCTCTCTGAGGGCTGGGATTCTAGGAGTGCACCACAGTGTCTGGCTTTGTCCTCTGGTTTTCATGTGTTCTGACCTAGGACCCCAGGGGCTTAGGAGCAGAGTCTCTGGGCCTCTGGCATTGAGTATGGTGATGATCAGTGTGGGGTGGGGTCTGAGGCAGGAGAGAGAGAGTTTTTGTCCTGCAGTCCCCACTGCTAGGAAGTGTTGCCAACTCAGGCCCATGGGCTTGGTGTTCAGCTCCTCCATTCATCTCCGTTGTTGGGGAACCCAGGCCCAGGGACTGGGTGGTTGGGCACAGATAGGGGCTGGAAGCTCTGACTCTGGCCCCAGCCAGTGGGCACAGGTGTTCTGCCAGCCCCATGCACCTGGGGGACTCTATGGGGCCTGCCACCCGTGGTCCCTGAGCTCTGATATTCAGTCTCTGTGACCCCCACTCCCCCAGCCTGGCAGGCCCAGGTGGATGTAATGCATAGCATGAGTCAGGAAGGGGTGCAAAGTGACTCAAGGGCTCTGCACCAGCTGCTGTGTGGTCACAGTGGGTACCTTGGACTGAGGCTCCCCACACAACAAGGCTTGGTGCAGCTGGGACTGTGACTCATGGGGGTACATGGGGGTGGGGAGGAGGGCTGTTAGGGTCCTTGATTGCTGTGGCCTCTGTAGCCCAGGGTCCTTCTTGGCCAAGCTCTGCTGGGCTCTGAGGACCCTGCCTTTGTGTGAATTCCTCCCTGAGGTGGGTCATGGGGCAGTAGGTAGAGCCCAGTGGCCACAAGTTCAAGGTTAACCAGGATCACTCTAGGAATTCTGAGGTGGGTGCCCTGGCTGGCCGTCCTGACTCCATGGACCTGCTCCT
The DNA here is from genome assembly GCA_004363535.1 of Dasyprocta punctata. Lineage (NCBI taxonomy): Eukaryota > Metazoa > Chordata > Mammalia > Rodentia > Dasyproctidae > Dasyprocta > Dasyprocta punctata. Next base: position 120,632 of record RJWM01001987.1, on the reverse strand, counting down.
GAGCCTGTCCCCCCACCCAAGAGGCCATGTGCATAGGAGCCCCAGCATTGTCCAGAGTCTGAGCTGTGGCCCCTGTCCTCACACACCCTGGAGTCTCTGCTCTGGAGCTGGCAACTGTGGGCTGCACCGCCCACCCCAGAGCCCTCACCTACCCTCCACTGGGGGCTCTGGCACCTGCACCCTGCTTGACTGTGGGTGGGGAGATCCATCGGTTGCCTCCCCTCAGTCCTGGCTGCTGGTCCTCCTCATGCTCCGAGGGCCCCATGCCAGAGGGGGTGGGGAAGCACATGGGTCCTGCCACCTGGGCCAGGTCAGGAGAGCAAGGGAACAGCATCCAAGCAGTGTTGGGAGGTATGGGGACCTCCATAGACTTGGTTATCTTGAGGCCCTGGCCGTGTGGACAACGGACCTCAAGGCCAGGCAGGGCCTGTGGGGAGCCAGTGGATGCTAGGCTCCCATCTGTCTCCCAAGGTGAGTCAGTCAGGGCTGCAGCTGGGCGCGGAAGGGGGCAGGCTGCCGGCTGACCCACTGGGGCCATCATGGGGTGCAGGCAGAGGTTCCTGGGGGTCTGCATTGCGGTCAGGTGGTTGCTACAACCCTCAGAGATGGAGCACTCGCTAGCTGCAGCCTCTAGTGCATTGGCTGCTGCACCTCCACTCCCAACCCCAGGAAGCCCAGGCCCAGCGTGGCCTCCCTGGGAAGTTGGGCTAGCTTGCAGGGCTGTGGTTCCTGAGTGAAGGTGTAGGCTCGAGGGATCCTGAGGTGACTGCCAGTTGGGATGTCCGCTTTGTTGGACAGGGCCCAGGGAGGCACCTGGAGCAGTGTCGGAACCATTGTAGGCTAGGTGCCATGCATCCTCCCTCCCAGGCTGGCCGAATCTCTGCTGTCTGCTCATCTCTTAGGCCTGGGTCCTCCTGGTGAGGTCTGGAGCAGGGCCTCCTTGGGTGGGATGGGGTGCCTGCTGCACTTGGGTCAGCTGCTGCTGCCCTGGAGAGGGCAAATCAAGGTGTCCTGAGGCTGGTGGCCCTGCTTCTGGCATTGGGCCCATCAGGCCATGAGGCTGCTTCCTGCCAGGTGCATGTCCAGGCCCAGCCCAGTCTCCCAGCTCCTGTTTCTCATCTGGCCCAAGTCCCGGATGTGGAAAATCCCGCTGTGCTTGGCAGGGCTGAGCACCAGTGGGCGGGGTGTCCAGGCCCTAGCTCCCGCCTACCAGCCCCTAAGCTGTGCTGGTTGCTGCCCTTGCCCCTTTGAACCCTGACCTCCTTCCCAGTTTGTTCCTTTCTCTGATCCTTGGAACCTTTTGGGTACCCTATGTCCTTGCCCCAGGAGCAGCAGGAAGACAGGCAGGGCCAGCTCTGACCCCAGCTGCCCTGGTCCTCAGGCAGCAGAGCCTATGGCTACCTGAGAGTTGGGCTTAGTTGAGGGCATAGGTGGATGAGTGGGGAGCACAAAGAAGAATATCAGGGCTCACAGACATGGTGGGGGCACGTGACAAGGGACAGGGTCCCACGGGTGCTCATGGAAACACAGGACATATGTGGGAAAAAGGGGGGTCCTGGGGGTAGCATGAGGAGTATTAGACCTGTTCCTCCAGGAGACAGCTTCTGACCTGCAGCAGGAGGGTTGTTCTGGAAAGGGCTAGAAGGTGGGGCCCAGGGTATGGGAATGGATTTGGGGTGAAGAGTAGAGGAACCAAGGGGAGCCTGGACCTGAGACAGGGAATCTACCTGGCCATGAGAGAGCTGCTGAGTGGGCAACTGTTGGGGTCCCCGGGAGAGGATACAAGGTTGGAGACTAGTGTGGGACAGAGCCGGGGCCACGTGTGTGTGGACAGGGCCAGTGAGGATGCTGCAGTGCTGGCCCCACTCCTGGGTGTACTTCCCGCCGCCCTTTCCCCCCACCCCAGACTGGGGGTGGGCAGGAGCCCTAGGCTGTCCCCGATGAACCATCCACTGCCCTGCCCAAGGCTGAAGCAACACTGCAGGGCGGAAAGAGCCCTGAGAAGAGAATGCAGTGGGTGTGGTGCCCAAAGATGATATGCCCGCCTGTCCACAGGGTGGTGAAGGAGGAGATTTTTGATGACAATGCCAAGCTGCCCTGCTTCAATGGCCGTGTAGTCTCCTGGGTGAGTCCTGTGTGCACCTAAAGTGTTTGGCTGGGCCCTGACGTCTGCCGTGGGTGGAGGCTCTTCCCAGGGAGGTGGCGGGCTCAGCCCTGGCTCTGGCAGGCCAGGCAGGGGTAGGGCAGGGACCCAGACAAGCTGGGTGTCCGAGCCCTCACTCTCCCTCCACAGCTGGTCCTGGCCGAGGGTGCTCACTCAGATGCAGGGTCCCAGGGCACCGACAGCCACACAGACCTGCCCCCAGCCCTCGAGCGGACAGGTGGCATTGGGGACTCCCGGCCGCCTTCCTTCCAGTAAGGACCCTGTGGACTGAGCTTCCGGGTGCCCCTGAGGCCCTTCTGAGGGGCAAGGGCTGGAGTCTTTTGAGAGGTTGGCTGCCCAGCCTCCCCATGCCACCCCCTTGGTCTGTACAGCCCAAACGTGGCCCCCAGCCGCGATGGGATGGACAACGAGACTGGCACAGAGTCTGTAATTAGTCACCGGCGGGAGCGAGCCCGGCGCCGGAACCGTGAGGACGGTACTGTGGCTGTGTCTGCCCTGCCCTGCCCTGCCCTGGGCCCCAAGCCTCCCTGGCACCCCATGATGGGCCTCAAATCCCTGCCGGTACCCTGAGGTCCCTGGTTGGAGCCCCCAGGCCTGGTGCCCCTTGTGGCCCTAGAGTCACCTGTCAGCTGCTGGACTAGCAGGAGTGGCACAGGCCCCACATCAACTCCCACTTGCTGGCCTGCAGCCACCCGCACCAATGGGCACCTGAGAGGGGACCGGCGGCGGGATCTGGGGCTGCCCCCGGATAGCGCGTCTACTGTGCTGAGCAGCGAGCTGGAGTCCAGCAGCTTCATCGACTCAGATGAGGAGGACAACACCAGCCGGTACGGACAGGGGCATGTGTCCCTTGTGTAGTCAGCCTGCATGCGGGGGGCAGATCCTGAACCCTGACCTCTGCCCTCCAACCTCTTGCCCCAGTTTGAGCAGCTCCACAGAGCAGAGCACCTCCTCTCGACTCATCCGGAAGCACAAGCGCCGGCGCCGGAAGCAGCGCCTGCGGCAGACAGACCGGGTAGGCAGTGGGGCCGGTGGGGGTGGCAGGTGCATGGGTGGCCACCAGTGCCTCACTGGGCCTGTCTGCAGGCCTCCTCCTTCAGCAGCATCACCGACTCCACCATGTCTCTGAACATCATCACCGTCACACTCAACATGGGTGAGGCCTCGGGGGCTGGCTGGGCGGGCAGGGCGGGGCCAGGCAGGGCCTGCTCACAGCTGCTCCTGCAGAGAGGCATCACTTCCTGGGCATCAGCATCGTGGGCCAGAGCAATGACCGGGGTGACGGCGGCATCTACATTGGTTCCATCATGAAGGGCGGGGCTGTGGCCGCTGACGGCCGCATCGAGCCTGGCGACATGCTGCTGCAGGTGCGGGCTGTGGGGGCTAGGGGCCAGATGTGGGCAACCCCCTCCGCCGCTGGCCCTGACCCCGGCCCCCCCTAGGTGAATGATGTGAACTTTGAGAACATGAGCAACGATGATGCTGTGCGGGTGCTCCGGGAGATCGTGTCCCAGACGGGGTGAGGCTGTGGGGCACAGGGCAGGGGTCACAACCCGGACAGTGAGGTTGCAGGATGTGGGGCACGGAGAGAGGATAAGCACAAGGGTACAGGGCAGGGCAGGCTGCAAGGGCCTCAACTGTGTGATGCCCGAAACAGGCCCATCAGCCTTACGGTGGCCAAGTGCTGGGACCCGACCCCCCGGAGCTACTTCACCATCCCAAGGGGTGAGTGACCCTGCGGGTGGGTGGGCTGGGGGGTGCCTGGGCCCAGCTGAAGGCCTGTCTCCTCTGTGCCTTGTTCTCCGTCTTCCTGCCCATCTGTCATCTGCTGCCGTCCAGCTGACCCTGTGCGGCCCATCGACCCAGCCGCATGGCTGTCCCACACGGCGGCGCTGACGGGTGCCCTGCCCCGCTATGGTACGAGCCCCTGCTCCAGCGCCGTCACACGCTCCAGCTCCTCCTCACTAACCAGCTCAGTGCCTGGCGCTCCACGTAAGTGGCAGCTCACAAGTCCCCTGGAGGGAATCCAAGGCTGGAGGGCATGGGTCGGCCCAGCCTTGTGCTGGGTTCTTACAGCTGTCACCGGCCCAGGACAGGTCTTGTGCCTGTTCCCAGCACCCATACACTCATGCTTGCCTCTCCTACAGCCAGACCTGTTGATGTGGGCCACAGAGAGGCCTGGGCCTGCCAGGCAGGGATGGAAGGGGCATGTGACCCGCTCTGCTTTCCTGCGTCTAACACCACTAATGCCCGCGCTTGCGGGGAGGAGAGTGATGGTGGGGGCCCAGCTGGTCTCCTAGCTCTGGTCTTCAGGGTGGGGATGGCCTTACCCATTCTGGTCTGAGATCCTGTGAGGGGCATCTGTGGGGCGAGATGGAGGCCTGTTCTGCAAGCCTGGGGGTCCATCCTGCAATCCCTGCTGGGCTCCCAGGCTCTGCCCAGAGCGAGCTGCTGCTGAGCTGAGGGAGTGTGATTTGCAGAGCTGGAAGAAGCCCCACTGACAGTGAAGAGCGACATGAGTGCTGTTGCCCGGGTCATGCAGCTGCCAGACTCCGGGCTAGAGATCCGTGATCGTATGTGGCTCAAGATTACCATTGCCAATGCTGTCATTGGTGAGTCCTTCTTGGCCCCTGCCAGCTGATAGGGAATGGGGTGGGGTGGGGAAGCAGCTGGCGAGCTCCAGCCTGATTGGCTGTGTGGCCAGGGGCGGACGTTGTAGACTGGCTGTACACGCATGTAGAGGGCTTCCGGGAGCGGCGCGAGGCCAGGAAGTATGCCGGCAGCATGCTGAGGCGCGGCTTCCTGCGTCACACGGTGAACAAGATCACCTTCTCTGAGCAGTGCTACTATGTCTTCGGGGACCTGTGCAGTGGTGAGTGGGGGGAGGCCCATGTGCAGTGGTGAGTGGGGCTGCGGGGGACCCAGGGTCCGTGCACTCCTCACCTGCCTCCCCTCACCAGATCTTGCAGCCATGAATCTCCACAGTGGCTCCAGTGGAGCCTCGGATCAGGACACCCTGGCCCCGCTGCCTCACCCAGCCACAGCATGGCCCCTGGGCCAGGGCTACCCCTACCAGTACCCTGGGCCCCCACCCTGCTTTCCGCCTGCCTACCAGGACCCCACCTTCAGCTACGGCAGTGGCAGCGCCGGGAGCCAGCAGAGTGAAGGTGAGAGCCCGCCAAGTTCCCCTGCTGCCCGCGCCCACCCTGCCCTCCTGCTGCTGCCCTGAACCCCTGCTGTGTGCTTGGGCCCTGGGGTCTCCTCTGGGTTCTGGGGAAGAATTTAGGAAATCTGGGGCTTTGCCATTGTGCCTGGTGGGGCTGGTGGTCCAGGCTTGGCAGGGGCCAGAACCAGGAGATAGTGTGGCAGGGCCTGTGTGCCCAGAGGCTGGGTGATCAGAGCACTGGTCAGGGCCACTTTCCAGGCCTGGGACACAGGGAAGGTGGACTCCATCCCGGTCGCCCCTGCAGCCCACAGGGAACTGTGGAGAACTGGACAGAGCCTGTTGGAGCAGAGCTGAGGCTGAGTGGCACATGAAACCTGTGGCTGTGTGCGCAGCTTCTGGGGAGAGGCACAGCCAGCGGCCCAGGGGGACCAGAGGAGGACAGGAGAGGCAAGGGGAAGGGGTGGCCATGCCCAGGGGAAGCTGTTGGTCTTTGGACCCTGGACAGGCACTTGCTCCCATCCAAACCTGACCCGGCCGCCGCTAGACCCAGCTGGTGGTGGGCCCGGTGTGTAACTTGTGCTATCCCTTGCTTTGTGCTGAGCAAGCGTTAGACTGAAGGACTAGCGGAGTGGACTCTCGGGGCCGGTAAGCCAGGGTCCCCCCCGGCATCCCTCTCAGCATGTCCCTAGCAGTCCTCTGTCCTCAGGTTTCCTGGAGCCCAGGACAGGGGCCAAGTGGTTAGCTGACCAGGGCCCCAGGGTGGGTGGACAGGGGGTCTCTGGGTGGGGAGCCCAGGATGGCCAGCAGGAGTGCCAGGCACTGAGGGCCTTCGCTGGGGCCTCGGTTTCTCAGTTGGGAGAACAGCCCTCAGTTCAAGCTCTGGGATGAAGTGTGGGCCCTGATGCTGACCCGTGTCCTGCCGCCTGCTGCTGCCCCACCTCCTGCCCCTGTGGCTGCTCCTGCTTCCTGGGGTGGGGCCAGACCCACTCTTGTGTCTGCATGGCTGCCCCCTTGCTTGGCCCCTCCTGCCAACTGCCTGAGGCAGTGGTGGCCTGGGGGTGGCTGGGCCAGCTGACCTGGTCCTCCCTCTCTCCCTTCTCATTCCCAGGGAGCAGAAGCAGCGGGTCCACCCGGAGCAGCCGCCGGGCCCCAGGCCGAGAGAAGGAGCGTCGGGCGACTGGAGCTGGGGGTGGGGGTAGTGGCAGCGAGTCCGACCCTGCAGCACCCAGCGGGTTGGGCAGCGCTGGCTGGCGGGAGCGTCCTGTCAGCCAGCTCAGCCAAGGCAGCAGCCCACATAGCCAGGCCTCAGCCGTTGCTCCAGGGCTCCCTCCACTACACCCCCTGACAAAGGCCTACACGGTGGTGGGCGGACCCCCTGGGGGACCACCTGTCCGGGAACTGGCTGCTGTCCCCCCAGAACTGACTGGCAGTCGCCAGTCCTTCCAGAAGGCCATGGGGAACCCCTGTGAGTTCTTTGTGGACATCATGTAACTGGCGGTCAGTGCCTTCAGCCCCATCCAAGGCGGGACACCCCGTCCTGCTGCACTGGGAGCCAGGGGGCTTGCCTTAGTGGTGGGCCAGTCTGGGGGTGCAGGCTTGAGGTCAGAGGCTGAGGGCAGCCACCTCCTCCTGGGGCCTAGAACAGTGAGCAGCTGTGTTCCTGCAGACCCTTGGTAGGAACCATCTTTTCCTTGGGCAGGTCTGACCGGCCCCTTCTTTGGAAGTAACCCTTGGGGGCTCTGTGTCAACCCCCAGAGCTATGCAGAGGTCCTCTTCTGACCCAGCCTAAAGCTGCTCCTCACCCAGCTTACTGGCCCTGCCTGTCTCACCCAGGCAGTGGTATCCCCAGGGCCCTCTGGTCACTCTGAGTGGATTCTAACTTATTTATTTATTGCTGCCCTGCCTGCTGTGCGGTGGCACTTGTGCCCTCCCCACTCGGTTGGGGAAGTCCGCATGTGCCCACTCTGCTCTGGGACTCAGAGCGGGTATGAGGAACACAGGTCACGACGGAAGATGTGGAGGGTGGGGAGCTGGGAGGGCCCCGTGCACTGCTTGGGGTCTCGCTGCAGGCAGATGGGGTCTTGGGAAGAAGGGAGCCAACCTGGCCTGTCCTCACTGTCCATGGGCTGCCTGCCCACTGCCCGCTGCCGCCTTGGCACTCCTGGCCTCTGCACATCGCGCTGTAGAAACTGTGTCAAAGTCCAAGCATCTGGGTAGTTCACTAGAGCTGCTTCTGTGTAAATGCTATTTTAAACACTAAAAAGCATTTAATTTTATAGGGCTGGTGTTTGGCCTGTGACCCTACTTAGGGACTTGGATGTGGGGGCGATCCAGCCCAGACTGGCGCCATCCTCTTGAGTCTTTGCCGCCACAAGGCTCTGTCCCCGGTGCTGGCTGGTGTTTTCTGTCCTTGGTGCTGGCTCCAGGGGTCCTGGTAGCAGATGCTGGCCGTGGTGCTGACACCCACCTCTCCCCATGCTCTGTCCGAGGTCCTGGTGGCAGGCAGGGCCTCTTCCCATGGGCTTGACCTGGACCAGGCTGGATGCCACCCCTTCCCTCCTGGCAGGGATTTGCTGGCTGCTCCAGGCCTGCCTCAGGCACTGCGAGGCAAGTGGTACCCACCTTGGCCTCCCTTTGTCTGGCCAGGGGTTTCCTAGCTGAGGATAAGGTGGTGGGCCCCCAGGAACCTGTGGGAGCCCTTTGGGAAGGTGGAGCAGGCCTTGTGGGCCCCTCCCACACAGTGCAGGACTGGGATTAAGGTCAAGGTCAGCTTGGAGTCAGAACCAAAAACAGGAGGTTATCAGTCCAGGGTTTGGGTTGTGGGGTCTCTACAGGGGCTGCATTCACTGGGGTTGAGGTCCTGGGATCAGGGATCACTCACATTCTCCCTGAGCCCTGTCCCTCCCCCCACTACCACGCCTGTCTGTGGTATCTCCAGGTGTCTGGCCTAGAAAGAACTCAGGGGTGTTGAGCTCTGGCCACCACAGCAGCAGGTAGCACTTGGGCAGGTGAAAGATGGCCAGTATGCCCAGGGCACAGAGGAGGATGGCACCCATCTGCACAGCAGGCTGGTACAGCACCTGCATGTTGGTGTAGAGGGGCACAAAGGAGACCCAGGTGACGAAGTAGGCCAGCATGGCAAAGGTGAGGCTACGGGCACGGTTGTAGTGGCCAGGCTGGCTCTGTACCAGGAAGGTGCCCAGGAAGCAGAGGAAGGCCAGTGTGGTGTTGGTGACATGCATCAGGCCCAGGCCCACCCAGGAGTGCATGTGGCAGTGCACCAGCACCTCCCTGGGCAACACTCGCCAGTCCATCACCACCTTGGATGGGAAAGCTGCGAGAGACCAGCCGCAGAGTGCCGCCTCCACCAGGACCAGCAGCAGCACCAGCAGCCAGGCCCGGGGGCCCCGCACGCGGCTGTGCACCCAGGCCACCCAGGCAGGCGGCAGTTCTGACTCCACGAAGGTCTCAGCTGCTTGCAGAAACAACGTACTCAGGCAGCCTGTGAGTGGGAGGTGAGCCACGGGCTGCTGGGCCAGGCACCTGGCAGGCCCTGGCCAGCCTGGGAACAGGAGGACGCTGAGGCAGACAGGGCCCAGGCAGGCCAGGCCAAAGCAGGCCAGTGGCCCCCCTGAGGCCTGGACCAGTGGGCTATCCCTGTGGCGAATGAAGAGCCCCAGGGCTGCCAACACCAAGCTCAGCACCAGGGCCAGCAGCAAGAGCAGCAGCAGCACGGCCGGATCACCCCACTGCAGGAACCTGGGCATGCGGGGAAAGCAGCGCGTGCTCCGCTCTGGGGACCACTGGTTCTGGTTACAGAGGGTGCAGGTGAGGTCATCTGCAGGAGGCAAGAGAGAAGGGTCTGTGGGCTGGTGCCGGGGTGTACAGCCACCATGGGCTCCAACCTCCCTGTCAGTCTTGCAGCCAGGGTTGGGGGGACTCCAACCCCCAAACTGTACAGACCGTGGCTGAGTAGGTGACTTGCCTGGGTTCTGCCGGTAGCTGCCTGCCTTGCAGTCCACACAGTCATAGCAGCAGGAGTGGAAGCCCTTCACCTGGCGTACCTGGCCCTCCCGGCACTCCTGGGAGCACTGAGACACTGGCACCTGGCATGGGACCTCAGCTCAGGCTCGTAGGGCTGGGTGCCTCCCACACCAGAGACATTTCAAACCCCTGGGCCATACCTGGCTGTGGAGGCTCCTGCGTGGCTGGGGCCACGTACCTTGCACTTACCTGGTTGCCCGGTGTGTGCCAGTGCATGTGCGTGGTCTGCAGCTGGAGGCTGCCATTGAAGGTTCCCACAGTGTGCAACCTGGGTGTCAGTCTCTGCCACACCCACATCTTCAGCTCATACTCCATATCCACATTTCCAGTGTCATTGAACTGCAACTCCAGGCCGCGAACGCGGAAACTCATGTTGTACATGTTATCCAGGAGCTGGGGGGTGGGGTGGGGTGGGGTGGGGACGGGGCTGACCCAAATGCTACAGATTACCAAGACTGTCTTCGGCACCGTGATCCTGCAGACCCTGCCCTATGCTTACCTGCCAGGGCCTCACAGGCTCCTGTGCGGGACAGCTGGAGGTGCTGCAATGCAGGGTGTGGTGGAGGGCCTGAGCCACACTGTACACAGCTGCATAGGTGGCAAAGATCTGGTGGTGCAGCTGCCCAGCTGACAGGTTGTGCACCAGCCCAGCTGACAGGTTCTGCAATGTGATTTGATCACACTGAGGGCAGCGTGGCCCCACCACATCCTCCTCCAGGTCCTGCTTAGCATCCGGGGAGGAACAGAAGGCTGGGTTGGCAGCCAAGGCCAGTTGGGTCTCCATGTAGCTGGAGAACTCTGGCAGCAGGGCGCCCCGCTGCAGAAACCCAAGAATAGTGCCCACCTGATGGATGCCAGGCAATGTCATAACCAGGTCTGACATCAGCCAGGCATCACTACCCACCCACACCTTTGGCGCGAGGCTGTGGCGGATGCTGTACTGAAACAGGGAGTGGACGGCATGGGCTGAGGCGAAGAGCACCACCACGTGCACCTGGCTCTGGTTCACCTGGTGCAGCACATCCTGCACCTTGCCCAGCCATGCGCTGTCGGCACGGGGCAGGAGCACAAGGCTCTCGTGTGCAACGCAGATGTTCCGTGCGTGGGCCAGGCTTGAGAAGGTGCTCAGACCCTCTCTACCATACTCATCATCACTACCTAGGGCAGCCACCCAGTTCCAGCCAAAATGCTGCAGCAGCGTCACCATGGCTTCCAGCTGGACTCGGTTGCTGGGCACTGTGCGGAAGAAGGATGGAAACGTCTCCCGGTTGCTCAGTCTGTCCATGCTGGCACCGTAGCTGACCTGCAGTGGCCCAGAGGCACCTCCTGATGGGGGGCTCTCACAGGCAGGGATAGCGGGGAGACACAAGGAGCAGCAGGCCCACCTGTGGCATGAGGAAGAAGCCAAAGAACTTTCCTGTGATGAGCGCAAGCTCTGAGGAGTGGGGCCCAATGACAGCCAGCACGCGGGGCTGGTACTGTGTGTAATTGCAGTAGGCGGCAATGCTGCGGCTGTCCACCTTGGCCAGGAACATGAGACTGGGCTTCATGGTGACCACAGGCTCCGAGCATGTGTCGAAGAGGTCGTAACCCAGCTTTAGCCCAGGCAGTAGGGTGGAACTGTTGTTGATTTCTTCCACAGCCATCTTCAAAGCCATCACCAGGAACAGGCCGATGGTCGACAACCTGAAGCCACACAGAGCCACGGGCGGCTGTTCTCTCACCCCAGGTTTGGGAGGACAGACACAGGGACACACAGCCTCCTCCCCTCCGCTCCCCCAGCTGCCCACCTCCATACCTGGGGCACGTGATGCTGGTGGGTTGCGTCCTATGGTTCAATTCAATCTCCTCAGCCAAGCCCAAGGGGAAGAGCCCTCCCAGTATGTAGTCCCCTTGCATCCTGAATTGCTGGGACAGGCATAACAAGGCCCCCTTTCCGAGGCCCAGGAGAGCCAGGAGGCTGAGGCCCAGGACAGCCAGTGCTGGCATGGCAGGTGGCAGCTTCCAGCAGGGAAAGCAAGGTGTGGCAGGCAGGATCCCCAGATATGTAGTGAGACCAAAAGGAGGGGCAGAGGATTTGTTTAGCAAAACCAGTGCTATGCTTACCTGCCAAGTCCTGGGGGCCCAGTCACATCCTCAACATCCTGAGCCCTGAACGCTTGGGCACACAGGACTTCTGTTTTTGAGTACTAGGGACTGAACTCAGGGCCTTGGCACTGAGCTACCTACCTACCAACCTGTTTTATTTTGTGACAGGTTTTCACTAAATTTTCCAGGCCGGCCTTGAACTTGTGATCCTTCTGCTTCAGCCTCTCAAATGCTGTGATTGCTGATGTGCCCTGCTTGTCAGACTCTTATCCTGGAGGCCCCAATAGGCGCTCAGGCCCACAGTGACCCGGAAGGCAGGCTCTGAGTCGGTACTGACTGTGGCCTTGGCTCCCGCCTGTGCCGTGGCAACCCCCTCCCAGAACAGCTGGTATACCGTGAGCATCCAAGGCCCTAGGGCCTCAGCTGTGTCAGGGACGAGGAGACGGCAGAGGCTTGTGGGGCTTTTCCTGGGCACAGAAACACCTGGGAGGTTTCTGGCTTCCAATCCAAGCCCACAGTCCGGGGAGGGCTACAGGTGACCCTCTAGGCATCTGCAGACATACCAAGAGGGGGCTGTCTTGAGCAGTGCAGACCTGCCAAGTAGCTACCTACTGTAGCTGTTCCACTGCTCTGGTGCCAATCCCTGGAAGCTACAGACACCCTGTGGCTGGCTGTGCTCACTGTGTGGCCCTGGCACAGGGTGTCCCTGGCTGGTGTGCAGGTGCCCCCTCTGGAACAGCTTGTAGCTGGGCCCAAAGGAGGGGTTCATGCAAATGAGGGAGGAAGGGTTGTAACCAAATGGGCTCCAGCTGCTGGCCCCAGGTGTGTGCGTGGGTGGTGGGAAGGTGGGCAGTAGCCACTCCTTGCTGGGCTCTGGTTCTGGGGGAGGACTCATGGACACAAAAGGTCTCTGCACAGACAGGAGGGGCAGAAGCTCTTGGCTCTGCTGGACAGAGTGGGGGTTCTGGGCAGTCTCAACCACAGCTGGGGCCCATCAGAAGATATTTGGCTCTTCCCTGTCACCCTGAGGGCCCCATAAGGTGCACACATGGCAAACCCATGGACAGCACATGCTGAGCTGCACTTGCGGCCTTGCTCCCTGGCCTGTGTGGACTCAGGTGTCCGTTCACCCACTCCCTCACTGCCAGCCCCATGAGGACAATGGCTCCTGGTGGGTGGGCAGAGCCTGAGGTCAAGGTGCAGGGCTAAGAGAACCCATCCGTGTACAGCCTCTGCCTGTACAGCTTCCGCCTGTGGCCTTCTGAGGCCCTGGCTTGGGCCTCTCCACCTGCAATGTGTGGCTGGCCCCAGCCTCTCTTCTGACCCAGGTCCCCAGGGAGTGACCCTGGGAAAGTCTGTTTTCTCACCTGAAAAGTGTGGGGTGCATGACCAAACTAATGTCCTCCAGGGATGGGAATAAAGCAGCACCTCCTCCTGACCCTGGCTGCTGTCCCAGGCAGGTATTGTGCCCCCACAGCTGAAACTGCCCTTTGAGCCCTTAGGATCAGGGAATGCATGCTTTAGCTCTGTGCCTGGGGTCCTCTGCTGAGTCCTCCAAGTCAGACACCTGGTGCACCCCAGTACCCATTCTGGAATGTCATACCCAGTCCCATAAGTATAATTTTATTATTCTGGAGAATACCACATACATCAGGGGCCAGATACAGCCTATAAGCTCGCATTGATGCACTTGCTGCCCTGTAGACACTGTCTCCTGGTCTGTCCTAGGTCCAGTGTAAAAGCCAGTTGGAGAGGCCAGGTCTCCAAGCACTGAGTGGTGGCTGTCAGGTAGGCATAGGCCTGGCCCTTCCCCACACCATGCCCCATCAGGGTGTCCTGATCCCTATGGAGACAGGCAATAGGACGAGAGAAAGAGTGTGGCATCTTGTGGGGTGCTGGCTAGGGAGGATGAGGCCTGGGTCAGCTCCCAGAACCTCAGGCTGAGCTGGGGGTGCCTTGTAACATACCCCTTAGGAACTGACTTTCCCAGGACTTTCTAGGAGCCCTGGATAGAAAGCCACTGGCATATTCTGCATGCAGGGGCCAACAAGGAGGAGATAAAGGGCAAGAAGAGAGCCCACCAACCCCAGATCTCCACCAAAGATACGGAAGAGACTGAGGCTACCTGTCTGGCACAGACACCCTGTCCCTTCTGTGTCCTGGGCCTGTGACAGGCATGGAAAACTAAGCACGCAGCTAGAGAAGAACAGAGCCTTTATGCCTAAGGGACCTGTGACCATACACCTTTCACACACAGGGATGGGACAACCCTTCTGGCTGCTGCACTCACCAGGTCCTCAGTGAGGACGTGAACTGAGCATATGTGTAACTGAGGCTGAGGGTTAGGCTGTGGCTCAGAGGAGCACAAGCCCACAGCTTCCAGCAAGCTCAGCTCACAGGAGTGACAGTGGCACCCAAGAAGCTGTGTGCAGAGTACAGCCCTCGGCCTGCTCAAATCCTACAGCAGAGGGAGCTGTCCAGCCTGGCTGCAGGCCGCTAGGGCAAATTCAGCAGGGAGTGCTCAGTGTAGAGCCTCTGGGAGACGTCATATACTTGCTTGATGAAGGGGAGGGCCTCTCCTAGCATCTCCACAGCCTCCTCAGAGGATCCCATATTCATGGCTTCAAGGAACGCTTTGCGTGAGGGCAGGGTGCAGAAGGCCACTGTGACAGCTTGGCGCACAATCCACGGGTGGTAGGCAGCCAATGAGGCATTATAGGAGTCAGCACAGAGCGTGGAGGTGCGTGCATTCTCAGGGCTGGTGCGCAAGCCTTCCAGGAATAGCTGCAGCCAGTGCAGGGCCCGGTGCAGGCGCAGCATGGTTCGGCAGCCTGAGTCAGGGTGATGGGAGCGTCGATCCAGGTCCACCAGCCCATTTCCTATCTCGTAGGTCACCATGGACTGCAGGCTCAGGTAGTGCTCACGCTGAGGGCTGCTCCTCAGTTGCTCCATGATGTGCAGCTTTGAGACTACATCCTTGGAGATGAATGAGAAGACTGTGCCCAGGCTATTCAGAAACCTGTGTGGAAAACAAGAGCTTGAGGCCCTGTGCATCGCCCGAGCAGCCAGGCTGCTGCACATGGGACATCATCTGTCCTGAACTGATGGAGACATGTCTGCCCGGAGGAAGGGCAAGACAACTGAGAATGGCCCACCAGCACCCACTCTGTACCCAATGCCAGGCAAGAAGCAGACAGTAGCCTTGCATGCTGGCTAGGAGCACTGCCACTTGCCACTTCCGGCTTGGCCCCCTATTAGCAGGCAGCCCCTCCTGCACACACCTGACCAGCCCCTTCCAACTGGTGATGTAGTGGTCCAGCAGCACCTCTTCGTTCTCATTGAGACACTGCTTAAAACTGATCAGGACGACTTTCAGGTTGAAGTCTGCCTCTGAACCAGCCATTTTCCAACATGAACTGAAACACAGTTTTACACAGAACTTCTGGGCTGTCTTGCTGGTCAGCTCACTCCATGGTTCATTTCCTGCCCACCCCAGGGAGGAGGTGGTAGAGGCCTTGAAGGAGCTGGGGTCCGGAAACTGCCCTCTGAAAGCCCATGGAGAGGCCCTGTTCCCTTGTACAGAGCTCCCTCACCAGCAGCCACCTCAGACACACTGGGGCAATCATGCTGTGTGCCTCTTGTCTGGACCTTTGCATGGTCCCTGCTTGTTATTCAGGGCAGTTCCTGCAAGAGATCACCCTGCTCCAACCCTTTTGCAGCAGGCCTCCCTGCCTAGGTTTCTTGCTTATTTGTCTCTTGATTCTCTCCCTAGAGTTCCGGTCTGTTTTCAGGCATTGGAGAAATGTTTCAGAGGTGGGCACAGGATAGAGCACGGGGCTGCATCTGGAGCTCTGCACTGTCAATGCAAGATTCTCACGGGAGGGGGTCAGACTCACAAAACCCAGGCCTCTGAGATAGTAATTCTGACACAGCAGGTTAGGAGACAAATACTGTGGACACGGCAGGAGAGCACATGGGGAGGGTGGCTGGGTAGACCTCCTCCTTCCTTGCTTGCCACTGCACCCCTGGAGCCAGAGCAGAGGTGGTGGGGGTAGCACCTGCTGGGTAGATGGGCACCAATCTTCACCATACACATCGCACACAGGGCAGCTAGGCCAAAGGCCTCACCACACTCAGGAGGCTACCACAGGCCCCTCTAGCTCCTCGGAACATTCTGAAAATGGCCCAGGATAGAGGCCCTGAGGTAGGGCTGGGCTTCAAGTACTGCTTGCATTCTTATAGTCACCCCACAAACATCTCAGGGTTCACAATTTGAGTGGATGCCTGAAAGCACCCTAGCCCCCACCTTCCCTGGTGCCCCAAGGGCCTTAGCCTGGTGCCTAGGGCAAACCTTGTCAGGCAGGTCTGACAGGCTTCATTCAGGACTAAGCGGCACCTCACCCCACTGCCCTGGGGTCCCCTGTGCCCTTTGGTGCTGGGAGTCTCCTCTGACCCCGCACTTGCAAGTCCCTCAGCACCCCAGCTGTACTGAGAGCTTCAGACTGGTGCAGGACACCTGGGCCCCTAGACACAGCACCCTGTGGCTCAGTCCCTCATCTCAGGGTGGCCCGGGGCCCGGGGCCTGTGGCCCCGGAGTCTCTACCACGCCTCAGTCTCTCTGAGTTCCGGGCTCCCCTCTTGGGCCCCCAGGAACCTGCAGGCCCGGCTTTCTTGCCCAGGATCGAAGCCTGTGGCCAACAGGACGCGTCGCGGGGCGCAGGGACGTAGGAAGGGCAGCAGGCGGTTGCCTCTGAGCCTCCTCGGGGACCACAGTTGGGGGCTGTCCCGGGAAATCGCAAGTCTCACCTGGGCCAGGAACACTTGGCCTTCTTCCGGCCGGGGGGCGGCCGGCGCAGCGGTGGAGGGCGGAGAGGAAGGGTGGCAGTAGCTCAGAGTCCGCAAACATCCGGATAACTCTCTATCCCTACAGTTAGGCGTCGGCTGCGCCCCGCCCGCTGCCACTAGCCAGCGGCCAGATGCCAAAGCGGGTCTGGCCCCGCCTCAACTCTCTGATTGGTTGCGAGTTAGTCCAATCAGGACCCGACCAACCGGCCAGCGTTTCCGGCGAGCGGACCGGAAATTGGGGCTGCTTGGCTGGATTGGCGTGGTCTACCGTAGCTGGTTGCAGGTTGGGGTCACAGGTGGCGGTCTGCCGCCCTCCCTGCCAAAAAAGCGCGGTGGACTAGGGAACGCAGAGAGCTGCCCTGGCAATGCCTGAAATTAGAGTCACTCCTTTGGGTAAGAGCTTGGTGGCCCACGAGCCCCGCGAGCCTCCCCTCGCTGGGGCCGCAGTCGGCAGCCACCGTGCGCCTCCAAGGAGCCGGGGATGGCTGGTCCCGGGCCGCCGAGGAGCGGGTCGGAGCCGGGTCGAATGGTTTGGGTTCGGATCCCGGCCCAGGGCTTGCTGGGTGGTATCAGGGAGGCTTAGGAGGCCGCCAGATAAAGTGAGTTCCCAGTGAGTGCTGCGTCTGCATCCAGCGGACAGTGGTGCTGACTGCAGCCACAGGGCCTCTTCTGTGCGTGCACTGTAGCGTCAGGACCCTCTGGTCCACTCCACTGCTATCGTCTGCTTACTCCCAGGTTACCTGCAATCAGCACTCAGTTTGACCCTCGACATGCCTGGTCTGCAACATTAAATACGTAAATAAATAAATAAATAAAGGCTTCGAGGGAGGGGCTGAGGTGCATGCTGGTAATCCCACCACTCCGGGAGGCTGAGGCAAGAGGATCACAAGTTGTAGCCCAGCCAAGGGAATTTGGTGAGACATTGTATCAGAATGAAAGAGGACTAGGGATGTAACCCAGAACACTTACCTAGCATGTATGAGGTCCTGTGTTTAATTTTTTTTTTTTTTTTTTTTTTTGCAGCACCGGGATTGAACTCACAACCTTGCACCTGCCAGACAGGCGCTTAAGCCATTGAGCCAAACTCCCGGCCCTAGTTTTTTTGAGGCAGGGTCGCACTGTGTAGCTCAGGCTGGCCTTGCTCATGTTGTAGCCCAAGCCAGCCTCGAACTCACAACGCTCCTCCTACCTCAGCCTCTCGAGTGCTGGGATTAAGGGTGTGTGCCACCACACCTGGCTCTGGGTTCAGATTTTTAAAAAGGCAAAAAACATAACTGGGCATGGTGGTGATTGCCTGTAATCCCAGCACCTGGAAAGCTGAGGCAGGAGGAACGTTGCAAGTTTGAGACCAGCCCGAACTGCATAAGGGTGACCCTGTCTTAAAAAAAAAAAGGCAAAAAACTTTGTTGCTTTTTGCGAAAACCATAAATGCAGCCTCTTGTAGAACAGTGTAGAAGAGGAAGTAGTCCATTGAAATATAGGGTCCCAGGACCTCCCTGGATGTCTGTGGCTTTCTTTGTACATTTGTGCCTTGTGCTGTCCCAAAACTTGCTTCCTTTGCTAAACAGGCTGTCAGAAACACTTTCTTGTTCTGTGCAGGTGTCTTGCTCAGGACTCCAGGTCATCTGGATAATACTGAATCTCCCTAGGTCACTTTGCCACAGGGCCTTTGCCCAGCCATACCCCTGGCCTGGCTACCTGCTCACCACCTAGTGGGAAGTCATTTTTTCTGGATCTTTTCTGCCATGGTTCCGAAGTTTCTGGGCACCCCATCCCCTTCCCTGCCTTACTTTTCTCCACCGTGGTATGTCTCCATCTGATATACTCAGGCTGTCTCATTGCCTCCTTACCCTAGGACAGGGACGTCTCAAATAATAAAGGGATGGAGATGTGGCTCAGTGGTGGATACTTGCCTAACATGAGTAAGGCCCTGAGTTCAATCTCCAGTACCTCCAAGAAAAACAAAGACCCCAAGGCCCTGCCACTCGTTGGCTGCCTGCTGGCTTGGCCAGGCTGCTTTGCCATGTGTGGTGGTGCCGGCTGAATGGTTAGTGTGTCCAGCAGGGGGCTGGGCTGGAGTGACTATGGAAGCCAGGCCCTTCGCTGTTTGCAGAGCCCTGGTGAGGCTCAGGTCCTGTCCCTTTCCCTGTGCACACCCTGGAAGCCGGGGGAGGTGGCAGATGGCCACGTCACACAGGAGAATGAGTTTGCCCCACCTGGTCTTGAGCTAGAGGTGCTGGTGGGGCTGCCTGGTTTTCATCAGAGCAAAGGGACTCATGCTAAGCTGGGGGTGCTCAAGGGGGTGCAGTGCTGTTGGGGCCCCTGTTGCCCACTGTCGGGGCCAGAGTGTCTGTGCTGCAGCCAGTTGTTGGTTATTGCTAGACAGCCAAGGCCTTGTCTCCCTCTGGCTGGGCTGTGACCACATTTGGGTCCCGCTGCTGTGGCTGTGTGAAGGGGTCCCCGGTCCCAGAACTTGGCCTGCAGACCTTTCTCGAATGCAGGGGCTCATGGTTTCAGCTGTTTACACCTTGGCTGAGGACCCAGGAAGGACCTGAGCTTCCAGAGAACACCAGTGAGGCCCTGCAGAGCCACAGCGTGGCTCTGCTGGTGCTGGGACAGTGACAGTGCCCAGTACTGTGGCACGGTTGCTGCAACTATGCCTAGTGACTGGGCGGTTCCCGCCCACACATTTCCCTTGTCTGCAAGTGGAGGTGGCTCTGCTTCCTCACCATTCATCTGCCTAGGGTGGCCTTGAGGTCCAGTTTCTTCCCACTGAAGGCCTGAGGAGCCTGGGAGGCGGGACGGGGAGCATGGCTGTGCCCCTAATCTGCCCTCCCGCTCGAGCAGGGGCTGGCCAGGATGTGGGCCGTAGCTGTATCTTGGTCTCCATCGCGGGCAAGAATGTCATGTTGGACTGTGGCATGCACATGGGCTTCAACGATGACGTGAGTCCTTCGGGTGGTAGTCCAGGGGGCGGGGAGGCCACTATCCACCTGCTCCTTTTGCAGGGTCCCTGGCCCTTGGCTTGAGGACAGACGAGGGGAGTGGGCAGAGGTGGGCATCCCTGGGGTGCTGCACCCATGCACTGAGCATGTCACACTGTGTGACCGGTGGGCTGGACTGAGGAGGAGCCTGTAAGTGGGGCTCAGTGCTCAGATTCTAGTCCGAGAGGTCAGCAATGGTCTCAGTCAGCAGCAGGAACCCCCCAGGATGCACACGAGCGTGGCAGCACAGATGTGCCCCAGGCTTGGGTCCACTGACCTCTCTTCCTCTGGTTGCCCTGGGGTACCAGCTGGCCCCTCTGCTGTCTGGAGGCCCGAGGCAGCAGCTGGTTTCTGACCTTTGCTCTTGGTTCTCAGAGGCGCTTTCCTGACTTTTCCTATATCACCCAGAATGGTCGGCTGACTGACTTCTTGGACTGCGTGATCATCAGGTGGGTACAGTTTGGACCGTGGTGAGCTGCCCACCGCCTGGAGCCTGTGTGGCTGACTCATGGGGAGATGAGCCCCTCAGAGCTGGGGGCCCCTGAGGAGAAGCCAGAGCCAGGCTGGCCATCCTGCTAGCGCAGCACTGCTCCTGGGCCCCTCTGGCTTGCAAGGCCTTTCAGCTGCGTGTGGCAGTGGTGACAGCTCCCTCTCACTTGCTCCAAGTCTGTGGTCACACATGTCCAGCATCTGCTTGCTCCTCTCCCTGACCTCTGACTGGTCGTCTGGCCCTGTGCTGCCTCAGGGATGCCAAGCCCTGCCGGCCGCTCCAGGTGTCTATGTTGGCCCTGACCCTGACCCCCGAGTTCACAGTCCAGCCACCAGCCTGTCTCCTCCCCACCCCACAGGGCTGAGCCAAGGACAGGCACATTTCTCTTCCTCCTCTCCCGTCCTCACCCAGGGTCCAGCCCTCTCGACCCCTGCTGACCGCAGACTGTCCCCATCCCCCTGCAGCCCACCCCAGAAGCATTGCCCTCACTGCTGAGCTCCTGTAGTCTTCACTTCTCTGGACTTGGCCATGGGTGCTGCCTGTGTGGGCTGGGCACGCCCTCTGTCCCCAGGACCTCCCTGGGCCTTGCCCCATGCTGTCCTAGCTGCCTCTTTCTTCTCCAGGATGATCCTGACCCTTGCCAAGCCAGCAGCTGTCCTTCTAGCAGTGTTCCCTTGCGTTTCTTCATGGAGACGTTGCTGTCTGATGCACAATTTGATGCTTTGCTAGGCCTTTACCCATACATTTGGGAAGGTGGTGCTTTTCACATCTGCTCATTCTGATTGTTCAGTACCCAGGTTGTGTCTGGCACACAGGAGGTCCTCCATGGATGGGTGGAGAGACTGTGAGCCCAGAGCTAGCATGAGCTGGCTGTGGGGTGGTCTTGGGCTAAGTGGTGTTGTCCCCACAGCCACTTCCACCTAGACCACTGTGGGGCACTCCCCTACTTCAGCGAGATGGTGGGCTACGACGGGCCCATCTACATGACCCACCCCACCCAGGCCATCTGCCCCATCCTCCTGGAGGACTATCGCAAGATTGCTGTGGACAAGAAGGGCGAGGCCAACTTCTTCACTTCCCAGATGATCAAAGACTGCATGAAGAAGGTGGTGGCCGTCCACCTGCACCAGACAGTCCAGGTCAGGAGCTGCAAGCACCAAGGCCACATGGGCTTGCTTGACACTGTCTGGAAGGTCCAGGAGCCTTGGACTGGGGCCACCCCATCTCCCTCTGGCCAGCCCTGTAGGAACCAGGAACGACCATGGAGAGGGCACGGGTCCAGCACAGAGTTGACATTTCACTCTGCATGGGGTGTGGGCATGTGGCCCTGTGTGCGCAAGTCCTGCCCACCTGGCTTTGCCTGCGTGACATTGAAGAGGCCAGGCTGGCCTCATAAGCATGCTCGTGCCATTTGGGCACGTTGGGGCTTGGGGCAAACTACTGTCAGAGACTTGCTGGTGTCCTCTGTGTCGGCTAGAGGGAGGTGGAGGCCAGAGGGCAAGGTGGCAAGGCCTCAAGGGTGCGCAATACCAGCCTGGAGTGATCTCGTGGGCCTGGGATGGAGGAGGGGTTCGAAAGGCTTCTCACGAAGGTGTGGCCATGTGTTTCTCATTAGATGTCTTGTATACTTTGGATCATTTTATCCTTTTGAGCGAAGCTTTTGTCAATATGAAGCAAGTCTGTTTCTCCTAAGTAATACTTTTATCTTAAAATCTACTTGTCTGGTAATAGTTACGCCATCTCCCACCTACGTTTTTTGTAATGTTTTCATGATGTGCGTTTTTCTACTTTCTTACTCAGAACTCACCCCCCACCCTGGGAATTGAATCCAGAGACATCCAACTGAGCGATATCCTCAGCTGCAGTTTTTGTTTGTTTTGTTTTTTGTGTTTTGAGACAGGGTCTCACTATGTAGTTCAGGCTGGCCTTGAACTCATAGCAATCCTCCTGCTTCAGCCTTCTGAGGGCTGGGTTTACAGGCGTGTGCCACTATACCCAACCTTTTATTTGCTTTGAGATGGAGCCTTACTAAGCTGCCCAGGCTGGTTTCAAACTTTTTTTTTTTTTTTTTTTTTTTTGGCAGCACCGGGGATTGAACTCACAACCTTGCACCTGTCAGACAGGTGCTTAAGCCATTGAGCCAAACTCCCGGCCCTGGTTTTTTGAGGCAGGGTTGCACTATGTAGCTTAGGCCGGCCTTGCGCTCACGTTGTAGCCCAAGCTGACCTTGAACTCACAACACTTCTATCTCAGCCTCCTGAGTGCTGGGATTAAAGGCATGCGCCACCACGCCTGGCTTGCATTGTATTTTGAATTTGTCTCTTTTAAGTAGAATGTAGTTTTGTTTTTAAATTACAGCCTGCTAGGGGTTAGGGATTTATTTTAGTGTTATAAGACTCTGGGTTCGGTCCTCAGCACTGAAAATTAAAAAAAAATTAATTACTACCTGATAACATGTTTAGATGATATACATTTTTGAGTAATTTTCTTTTCTTTTCTTTTTTTTTCTTTTTGGTACTGGGAATCGAACTCATGACCTTGTGCTTACCAGGCAGGTACTGTGCTGCTCAGCTATATCCCTGGCCCTCAGAGGATACAGTTTTTATTCTACGTCTAATAAGATTACTTAGGTTAGACATACCATTTAACTGTTCGCTTCCTATTTGTTTTATCTTTTTTGTATTGTCTTTTTTTGGATTAACTACTACTTTAAAATCTGTTTCTTGTTTAGCAGTTACAAATTCTTTTGCAATTCTTTCAGTGATTACAAGTTATATTCATGCCTACAAAAACCTTAAGTCACCGGACTTTTGTCTTGTTCCTGGATAACACAAGTCTTAGAACATTGAAGATTCCTTTATCCCTCTCCTGATTTATATACCTTGTTTCCACATAACTGTATCAGTGTATTTATAGCCCGGGGACACATTTCTAACACTTGGTGTGGTCAGTGTTTTCTGAATTTTATGTAAGTATTCTTACTATGCTTTGTGAGTTTTGATGTTTTACCCAGGATAATTTACTTTTTGTCTAAAGAAAACCAGCATGGGTCTGTTGGCAATGACTTCTTTGCCTCGGAATGAATTTCTTTCACATCTTTTTTCTTTTTTGGAGACAGGGTCTTGCCATGTAGTACAGGCTTGCTTTGAACTCACCATGTAACCAGGGACCTGCTAACTCACAGTCCTCCCTCGGCCTCCCAAGTGTTGGGATTACAGGTGTGCACCACCACATCCTGCTCTACTTTTTCTTTCTTTGTTTTGTTTTTTTGAGACAGGATCTCAGTATGTAACCCAAGCTAGCCTTGAACTCAGGATGACCCCCCTGCCTCAGCCTCCTGAGTGCTGAGATTATAGGCATGTGCCACCATGCCCAGCATTCTTTTTCTTTTAGCTGTAAAATACCATTTTTACTTTTCTTCCTTGGACTATAGATAGCTAGGGAGCATGTGGGCATGTCCTCCTTTATGCGGGCTCGAGAGATGAGCAAGATGTGCCCCTAGATTTACTTGTCAGCTCACAACCATGGTTCTGTCTTCATTTGCAGATCTCTGTAGCTTGCAGAATGTGTGCAGAAGGGTCAGTGTCAGCTGGTGGCCCAGCCACTGTTACGGTCTCCTCCAGGCTGGTGCCAGCTATTTATGGGTACCGTGGCTTCAGGTAGTGGGGCCAGCGGGGACCAGGGAGGCAAGGCTGGTGGCCCATGACAAAGGCCCAGAGACATCTTGGGTGTGCCCCGGAAGCCACTGCAGGCAGAAGGACAGAACCGTGACTTGCACTGTGGTGGCTGTATCGCGGTTGAGCGGGCACAGGTGGCCGAGCAGAGCATGTGTCTTGCTTTGTGGACCATGCTGCATCTAGTGTCTGCCTTGTGAGCTCCTGCTGCAGAAGAGATGCTGCAAGGCCTTTCCCATGACGGTTGCCTCAGAGAAGTCAGGTAACTTTCACCAACAGAGTAACTGGAAGTCAAAGCCCAGCTTGTTTCTCAGGGTTTCTGTGAAGAATGTCCAAGGACCTGTGCCCCAGGAAGGGACCATGTCAGTCACCAGACAGCCATAGGCGTTCCAGGTCACACTCGTTCAGATCCCACCTCTGTCTTCAGCCCTAGTACCCAAAAAAGATCAAAGGGGCCATCTCTCATTTGCTGTGTTATTTTAGTCTGCCTGTTTTACAAATCGCCATTGGCAGGAACTGTTTGCTCTGAGGACCTATTTTCATAGTCCAAGTAATTGTGGCTAAAATTTATGTCCTGTTTTTCTGATATGGCAGCCATAGGTCACACTGCGTACTGTAGACCTGAGATAGCACTGAGCTTCAGTTTCTACGTCTCTGCAGTGGGGCCACCTCCTGGCAATGCAGATGACCACGTCACTGCCCAGTATATGTGAGCTAGGCCAGCAGTGTGCTGTTGAGGCCTGGCAGTTTTTTTTAGACAGGGTCCCACTTTGTAATTCATGCTGATCTTGGACTCACTTTGTACCACAGGCTGGCCTCAAACTCTCAGCAATCCTGCCTCTGCCTCCCTAGTGCTGGGATTACAGGCATGCACCACCATGTCTGGCCAGCTGAGATTTCAGAAAGTGGATTCTTTTCTTTCACCCTTCTCTTTCCCCTTCAGGGACTGATTGGCTGGTGTTAGGATTGAATCAGTTTGATTCATTATTTTCCTTCTATTGAGACAGGGTCTACTGTGTAACTCAAATTGGCCTCAAACACAAATTCTCCTGTCTCAGCCTCATGATTGATGGAATTACAGCATGTGTTCCCATGCCTGGCTCCTTTTTAAAAGTAATTTTTGTCTGTCCCAGATCAAACCTGATGAGGATATATTTTCTAAAGACCTCCCCTCCTTTTTTGCAGTAGTGAGAGGTAAACCCAGGGCTTCCTGTGTGGCAGGCAAGTACTCTACCACTGAGCTACATCCTCAGCCCATACTTCCTAGTTTTAGGATTTCCACTTTTTGGTAGTTTTTTTGAGTTTTGCCTACATTTCTACTCCTGCCTTTATCTCTTTGGATGTCCTCACGAGTTCTTAAAGCCTTGCCTGGAGTCTCCCTTTTCAAAACCTTTGACACTTTGTCAGCTCTTGTGCTTTTCCTGTGTTGGTCCATCTTTGGTTACTTTTGGTTGAGATCTGGGTGTCATGGGAGAAAAACAGGAACTGATGAAATACTCACAGGGCTGTCTGCTTCCTGCCACACTTGTTCTGCCCTGTCTGAGCTTAGCCCTCTCCTCTGCAGGTGGATGATGAGCTGGAAATCAAGGCCTACTACGCAGGTCATGTGCTGGGGGCTGCCATGTTCCAGATTAAAGTGGGCTCAGAGTCTGTGGTCTACACGGTCAGTGGAGGGCTCGGGGGTCAGGTAGGGCTGCTGGGAGTGGGAATATCCTCCTTATTGCCACTTTCTTTGCCAGGGTGACTACAACATGACCCCAGACAGGCACTTGGGGTAAGTAGGGCTCCCTGGAGCTCAGAGACACGTGACGGGGTGGTCAGCATGTCAGTGGCTCACATGGGCCCTCACATGTTGTGTGGAGTCCTTTCCTGGGGAGCCCAGAAGCAGGAGCCCATAGGTTCTGGCCAGGCCCATGCAGAGGCCCAGGAAATTAGCAGAGGCTGGGGCCCACTCCATGGCTCCCAGCCTGGCAGCTGTGGGAGCTGGCTACCATGGGCCACACCTGCCTCTTACAGAGCTGCTTGGATTGATAAGTGTCGCCCCAACCTGCTCATCACGGAGTCTACCTATGCCACGACCATCCGCGATTCCAAGCGTTGCCGGGAGCGAGACTTCCTGAAGAAGGTCCACGAGACTGTGGAGCGTGGTGGGAAGGTAGTGGCTCTGGACGGCCAGTGTCCCCATCATGGGGCTGGGACCAGGACTTTGGGCAGTAGGGGCTGGGGCCAGGCAAGGCCTCCATCTCGGGATGCCCCTGGGTGGACACTGGCTGCCTGCAGCCGTGGGGTTCTCCAGTGGGTTTGATTCTCACAGCAGCTGCTTGGCAGGGAGGTAGGCACAGCATGTTGCTCACTGGGCTTCCCTGAGCCTGCCTCGCCACCCCTTAGGTGCTGATCCCTGTGTTTGCACTGGGCCGTGCACAGGAGCTCTGCATCCTGTTGGAGACCTTCTGGTAGGTGCAGCCGGGGCTGCTGTTTGGGGATCCCTGCCCCATGCGGGCAGTGCAGGGTGGGCAGCCCATGAATGGGAACTGGCTACTCACACAGCTGAGCAGGGTGTGAGAGCAGAAGGGTTGAGGCAGTACTGGCCACTCCTGGCATCTTGGTCCCTCGCTATTGTGGAGGGGCTGCCTATGGGCCTGGAGACTACAGTGTCACCCCAGCACTGTCAGCCATTGTCAGGGTCACTGGTCCAAGCCCAAGCCTACCCGAGAGAGCCCTGGGGATGCTGTCTGCCATGTTTTATATGGCATGGGCAGAGGGAGCTGGTGGCATGGTCAAGACAGCAGGGACTCAGCCCTCATGGAACGAGGTCCAGGCTGCATGCTGCTGTGCGTTGGTACTGTGCAGCCTAGGCCAACCCTGGCAACGTCCCCCACTGTGGCCCTGCACTGACTGGGGTGGCGGGCCCTCAGGGAGCGCATGAACCTGAAGGTGCCCATCTACTTCTCCACGGGCCTGACGGAGAAGGCCAACCACTACTACAAGCTCTTCATCACCTGGACCAACCAGAAGATCCGGAAGACCTTTGTCCAGAGGAACATGTTTGAGTTCAAGCACATCAAGGCCTTTGACCGGGCATTTGCTGACAACCCAGGTCCCATGGTAAGGCCCAGGCAGGGTGGCTGCTGCACATCCAGCACAAGTCTTGTGCCCTGACCTCCATTTGTCCTGCAGGTTGTATTTGCCACACCAGGGATGCTGCATGCAGGCCAATCCCTGCAGATCTTCCGGAAGTGGGCAGGAAATGAGAAGAACATGGTGAGGCACTGGGCTTGGGGCCATTCCCAGGAGGCCTGTGAGGTAGGCCTGAGAGCCACCCACAGGTACTGGGCATTTACCCTGTCCCTCCACTGCTCACAGGCTCATCCCCACACTGGCTTGGGGGACATGCTGCTCCTGGTGGGGGTGCTGGTGTCCAACCCGGTCAGCTCAGACTCACTCAGCCACCTGTTTGGCAGGAAGTCCTCTGGCCTCCTGAGTAGCTGCACCATAGTGGGATCTCAGCCTGGCCCCAGGGTCTGCAGCGGGGCTCAAGAGAGAAAGAGTTGCCTGGGTGGATGTGGTATCCCAGAAAGCCCCTGAAGGCTGAGGCTCTCCCTGCTCCACAGGTCATCATGCCCGGCTACTGTGTGCAGGGCACTGTGGGCCACAAGATCCTCAGTGGGCAGCGCAAGCTGGAGATGGAGGGGCGACAGGTGGTGAGTCCCCAGCCTTGTCCCAGGTTGTGTGGCTGGCCAGCCTTCTGCTGGTGCTAACTGTGCCCCCCACCACTGCAGCTGGAGGTTAAGATGCAGGTGGAGTACATGTCATTCAGTGCCCACGCTGACGCCAAGGGCATCATGCAGCTGGTGGGGCAGGCAGAGCCAGAGAGCGTGCTGCTGGTACATGGCGAAGCCAAGAAGATGGAGTTCCTGCGGCAGAAGATTGAGCAGGAATTCCGTAGGTGTCGGGTACCCTAACGGGAGCATGGCAGGGTCCACTCGGGCTGCAGGCAAGGCTGGCCAGCCTGGACTGAGGTTCTCTGTGCCCCCAGGGGTCAGCTGCTACATGCCAGCCAACGGTGAGACAGTGACTCTGCCCACAAGTCCCAGCATCCCTGTGGGTATCTCCCTGGGACTACTGAAGCGGGAGATGGCGCAGGGTACGAGGGCAGGTAGGAGTGCAGGGTAGGTGGGTGGCTGGCAAGTAGGGGACCTGTGTTTATGAGGGGTGCCACCTCCCCACAGGGCTGCTTCCTGAGGCCAAAAGGCCACGGCTCTTGCACGGCACCCTGATCATGAAGGACAGTGTGAGTACGGGCTGTGGGGGGGGGTGCGCAGCATCCCCCGCTCTCCCTGACCTGTCCTGCTCTGCAGAGCTTCCGGCTCGTGTCCTCTGAGCAAGCCCTGAAGGAGCTGGGCCTGGCTGAGCACCAGCTGCGCTTCACCTGCCGCGTGCACCTACAGGACTCACGCAAGGAGCAGGAGATGGCCCTGCGTGTCTATAGCCACCTCAAGAGGTGTGTGCCTGGCCCTGTCCCCACCCCTGGACGGGCCGTGGTCTCCCCAGCCCTCCCCCCAGCACCCTGCAGGATCCTATGGTAAGGCAGGGTCTCACTGGGCCTCCCCCTCAGCACCCTGAAGGATCACTGTGTGCAGCACCTCCCTGATGGCTCCGTGACTGTGGAGTCCATACTCATCCAGGCTGCTGCCCACTCGGAGGACCCAGGTACCAAGGTGCTGCTGGTCTCCTGGACCTACCAGGTATGGGTGCTGGGGATTACTGGTATGCCCTGTTGGGATGGGGGAGCTTCGTGTGCTGGATGACGTGACTGTCCTCTCTCCATTCCTGCAGGATGAGGAGCTGGGGAGCTTCCTCACCGCACTGCTCAAGAAGGGTCTCCCCCAGGCCCCTAGCTGACACGCTGCCCACCCAGGCATGTGCCTCTACCCAGCAACCGTGCCCAGCAGGTCCTGGGCCCCAACCTTAGGACTGTGGCATCTGTGCAAACCAAGCCGGCGGCTGGGCCACAGGCCCTATCCAGGCACAAGGGCAGTCCCCTGACAGGCCAGCCCGAGTACACCTTTGTGACAGAGCAATAAACAGGCCTCAGCTGGGCGTGGTGGCGCACGCCTTTAATCCCAGCACTCGGGAGGCTGAGGTAGGTGGAGCATTATGAGTTCGAGGCTGGCTTGGGCTACAACGTGAGCGCAAAGCTGGCCTGAGCTACACAGTGCGACCCTGCCTCAAAAAACTAGGGCTGGGAGTTTGGCTCAGTGGCTTAAACGCCTGTCTGGCAGGCGTGAGGCTGTGAGTTCGATCCCCAGTGCCACAAAAATAAATAAATAAACAAACAGGCCTCTGGGGTCACCTCACTTTTTATTCTTACAGTCCCTGAGGGAGAAGTGGGGGGTACTCCCAGAACTGCAGGACCAAAGGCCACTGGGGTGTCACACCTGTCTTTCACACCCCATCCTGAGCCAGCCTGTTCTGGGGCAGAAACTGGGTGGTGGAGGCCAAAGGGGAGCAAGAGGTCAGGCAGGACAGCTGCAGCTCCAGATGGATGAGTCTAGTGAATACAGTGAGGTCCAGCAGGTGGGCCAGAATAACCTTGGCTGGACATTCAGGGTCACTGACAGCTTCCACACTGTGGACCCTGTAGGGTATAGGAGGCTGGACCTGTGGACCGATTGATCCTAGATCAGCCTGGGGCAGGAGCCAACCCCAAAAGCCACCCTCCCCTCTGTGATCTTGTTCACGGGACCTCAGGAACAGAGGCAGCTCACTCCAGTACATGCTTGCCCATCCCACTGGGTGTGGGATTCCCAGCTTCCAGGACAACAAGAGGGCTTTGGTACCAAGAACCCCCTCTTCCAGTGAGAGCCCAGCCTTGGAAGGAATCAGTGGGGTGCATACCAGGGTCCCCTTATCAGCCCACCTCTTACCAGGATGCCCGAGGTCCCCATAGATCACTGACTTCAGGAACAAACCCTGGGCTGGGGCAACACGAGCCTGGTACTTGCCCAGAGGGTCTCTGCTCTCCAGAATCTCCTTCACGTGGGCTGGCTTCAAAGCCCCTAGCCCCACAGCCACTAGCACAGCTGTCATCCTTCGAACCTGTAACCACAGCCAAGGCTGGCACAGGGACCTGGCTGTGCCCAACCCCAAAATGGCCCAGGACAGCTCACCTGTCGATACAGGAAAGACTGGCTCTCAAACTCCAGGGTCCAGAACTGCAGCCTCCTAGGAACAGACACCTGTGACATCTAGGCACAGGCCAGCCCCACCCATCCTAACTGCCACATGGCCTCAGACAAGGGAGGCTGACAAGGCTCATCCACAGGATCTCATGATGGACCACCTGCCCCCAAGAGTGACCAGTGGAAGGGGATTCAAAGCAGACAACTACAGCCGTGAGGAAGACAGCAGGAAGCTCTAGCCTTGCCATTGGCAATGCCAGGGAGCTGGGCACTGAGGGAGGGGTGCGGCCAGCCTGACTACTCAGCAGTCCCTCTTCCCTTGGGATTGGCCCCAACTGGGGAGGTCAGCGGCTGCCACCTGGCAGGAAGCCCACTGGGCAGTGCTAGGGGCAGCAGAACCCACCCCCTGCCAGGCTGGGCTGGAACCACTAGTGGCAGTGAAACCTTTTCACTAGCTGCCAAAACCCATCTGCTGGGCAGAGCTCTGGGCAGGGCAAGGGTCCCTGGAGAAAGGCGGATTCTGTTCTCTGCTCCTTATCCTGGCAGGGACCCAGCCTAGGGGGAGGGTATAGCTACAGGCTGATGGGTGTCTGGCCCACACCCTCCGGCTGGCCAGGCTCCATGGATGCCCAGCACACCACTCACCTGCCTTTGTGGCCTCCAGACTGAAACTACTGCCCTGGGACAGGGCTACAGGACAAGCTACCCATCCTCACCTGCTCTCTTGGGAGACGACAAAGGGGCTAGCCAAGCCAGGGGACACTGAGATGTGGCGTAGTGTGCGAGTGGAGCTTAGAGTTGGGCTGCCGGCCGATTGGAAGGCGCTGAAGTCATGTGTCCCAAGGAGGTGCTGCGCAGCCTCCCGCATGGCGGCCACATCCAGGCAGCTGGAAGGAGGGAGCCAGGAGGATGTCGGGACAAGGAAGTCCAGCTAGGAAGGCATGAGCCCCCTCCCTCCCTGTCACTCAAGCTCACACTCACTCTGCCCGTAGAGCCCAGCACAGGTTCCGTTCAAACACTGGCAGGTGGTGCAGGCAGGCACAGCCGGTCACCAGGCGGTACACGTACGTTCTGGAGGTGGCTGCGTAGCGAGCATGGAAGTCACTGGGCACTCGGAAGGCCTGCAGGACCCTGTGACCGCAGGTCAGGCTCAAGAGAGGAATGAGCCCGCCCACCCATCCAGGTGACACCTTGGTACCTGGAGCCCTTATCTCCAAGTTCTGCAGGAACACAAAGTATTTCTGGGTGTCCAGCCTACCCCTGCGGTGGACAGGGCCAAGAGCAGAGCACAGGGCTGTGCTCAGGTTGCCCTGCTTACCTGATGGCCGGGTGCCTCAGGTGGGTGTTGAGGGCCTGGGCCAAGATCTCGGGGGAGAAGGGCGGCTTGCCCTGGCGACGTTGGATGTCCAGGTGCGCCGCGTTGCTGAGTGCATGGACCCCGGCATCCGTGCGGCTCGACAGGGTGAACCTGACAGGCTTCACAGAGTTCAGTCGCTCCGCGGCCTCCTGCAAGGATCACGTGAAAGGCTGGATAGGGTGGCAGTGCCCAGCGCGAGCAGGGCTCCCCTCTCCCCCCTCCCCACATCGTGGGGGCCGGCGCCCTCCAGCCCAGCAAAGGCCTCACCTCCAGGTAGTTCTGCACTCCGACGGCACGCTGGGCGCCCCTGACTGCCGCGACCCCGCTGCGGGCAGACGTGGCTAGAGTCATGGCCGGTGTCCGCGGAGCGCTCCCCCGCCCCCGCCCCGCCGCCCCGAGGCCGGACAATGCGCTTCCCGTCCCCGACCGCAGGGCACCCCCGCCCTCAGCACTGGCTCTCCGGCCGACTCGCATCCTCTCTGCGAGCCCGAGTGGCGGGATCGGCGGGAAGGGGAGTGGTTGGAAAACGTACTTAAAGTCCGTGCCCACGTACTGGAAATACACCAGGTAGCGCGCCAGCCCCTCGCCAGCCACCAGCCCCGGACCCATAGCAAGCGGCGCGCCGCGGCCGCACGTGGCGTGGCGCGGCCCGGCCACGCCCCCCGCGCCTGCGCGCTCTAAGCGGACCGGCCGCTGGGGGCGGGGTGGGGAGGCGGGGCCAGTCTTAGGGAGCGGGTTCAAAGTATGCTGGCTGCAGGTCTGCAAAAGGGTCCCCCCCACTCCGATGCGGCTCATCACCGTGCGGGACCCGCACTACCCTCACGCGTGCCCTCCCTCAGCCCCGCTCTCGTGCCCGCCCTTCGCCCCCCCCGGCCCCCCCCACCCGTCCGCCCTGTCCTCCCTGCCCTTCTGGGGCGTGGCTGCTCGACTGCGTCCTGGTCAAATCCTTCCATATGTGGTTTTTGCAAACTGCCCGAGTTGCGCAACGGTCGGGGTGGCTGCGGCCGGTGGGGCCCACGCCCTCGAAGTTCCCGCGGCCCAGCCTACAGCTTCCGAAGCCCGACTCTCGTGGCCCGCCCAGGTCCTCGACCCGCCGACCGTGGACCCTGGGCGGGGGTTTGGCTACACTCCCCGACACTGACAGCGGGCGGGGGCGGACTTTGGCGACGCTCCCCGGCGGTGACAGCGGGCGGCGCGCGAGGCGGCGGACTTTGGCGACGCTCCCTGGCAGTGACAGGCGGGGCGGGCCGCGGCGCGGCGGTCTCATTCCGGGGCGGGCGGGCGACGAGCGCGGCGCGGGCGGGACAGGCGGGCGGCCGCGGGGGATGCCGCTCGGCGCGCGGCAGTTCTCGGCCCAGTGAGCGCCGCTGCAACCATGACGGTGGAGTTCGAGGAGTGCATCAAGGACTCGCCGCGCTTCAGGTGCGCAGGCCCACGGTGGGCGCGGGCGGGGCCGGCCGCCTTTGTGCCGCGGAGGGCGGGTGCTCGACGTTGTGATCCCGATGCGACCGCAGGGGACGAGTGGGGGGCCCGGCCTCGTACAAAGCTGCGGCCCCTCCTCGCCCCCGACCCCGGGGGACCCGAACAAAGACGTCTTCGAGTGGGTCACCTCGCGCGAGAGTGTCGCGTGGGCGGCCCGGCAGTCGTGGACACGGCCACCTCTGGGACTGTCCACCCCCGCTTTGTGTCTGCATCATCGTGCAGTGACCAACTGCTTCGACTGAGTCCCCTGGGGCCCCGGAGTCCAGCCCTGGGCAGGGTCGTCTGGGTGCAGGGCTGGTCTGTCTCTGGTCTCTGTCTTGGTCCATGTGTCAGGCGGTGCACAGGCGCAGACAGCTGTAGCCACGTTGGGGGCCGGAGGGTGGGCCCTTCATAGGCGGTCCAGGGCCCTAGAGGGTTAGGGGTGCACAGAGTGGTGGGGAAGGCAATAGGGAACTTTAGGTGAGAGGCAAGGGCTCTGGTGCACCCCAGGGTTTGTGTGTCTTTCACAGTTCATGGGCATGCACAACTGTGTTAGCCATGAGTTCATGGACATGTACACAAGCATGCCTCTGCCTCACTCCTTGGGCAGTGTTTGGGAAACAGTAACAGGGCACCTCCTGTGTGTCGTTTGCAAGTGTGCACCTTCTCCAGGCCCCTGATGTGTGTGCATGGATGTGTGTGTGTGAGCTCTGCCACTCTGCCCTTCCTTCAAGTGTCAGACCACGCACATGTATGTGTGGGTGAGCTGCACCACCAGGCTGGCAAGCTGGATGCATCCATGCAGATGCGATGGGTGGGTGGTCCTATGTGTCAGTGCACCCCTGCATGGGTTCAGGCTGATAGACATATTACTTTGTGCGTGTGTGTGCTTGTCCCTGCATCAGTACACGTCTCTTGTGTGTATACCTGTGTCCTTGGGAGCACAAGTCTGTGTGTGCATGGTGTTGCTGCATGTGTATGAGCGTGTGTCCTGCCTCTGCATGTGTGTGCTTGCTCAGATATCTGCATGCAGGCTGGTTCTCCACGGGCCTCCCCCAGCTTCCCTAGACCCCAGCCCTTTGCAAAACCATCCCACACAGGTGTAAGCAGGAAAGGCCTCGGAACCTGGGAGAATCAGTGCGGGCTCAGGGTGGCCCCAGGTCCAAGGCAGTGGGAGAATGATTCCCTGTGTTTTCTGTTGTTACAAGTGGTTGAAGGAAGGGATCTGAGTGATCAGGCAGCTTATGATTCTGCAACAAGGCTGTAGGGGAGGTGTGGCCAGGGCTTCTCTGCCAGGGCATGGTCCAAGCTGAAGCCCACTAGATTCACCTTGGCTCCTCACTAAAAGCTTTCTTTCCCTCCTCCCCGCCGTGGAGGGGTCTTGGATGAGGGTGCAGCAACCACTGTCCCCTGCAAACACCCTGTTAGACCTGGGGGCCCAGTTTCCACCCTTTGCAACACTTCTGTTAGGGAGAGGGACCTGGGTGGGCTGAGAATGCCAGCTTGGATCTCGGTCTTGGGGTCACAGAATCCTAGCTCTGTGGGTTCTGGGGTGGGCTGTGATCTAACTGTGGTTTGGGGGAGCCCCTGCCCACTTGCTCTCAGGTGTCACTGAGGTTGCAACTTGATCTCCCTGGTCTCAGACCTGGGCAGAGCTGGCAGGAGGCTATGGAAGTGACGTGGAACTGAGTGCCCAGCCTGCAAAGGGGGGTTCCTGCTTGGGGGCTACTGGCCAGACCAAGCCAGCCATGACAGCCTCAGGAATGTCCTGGAATACTGGCTGGGGGTCTAGAGCAGGAAGGGGAGCTACCAGGCCTCGGAGGCTTCTTCCCTGGGTGGGGCTCAGGCGCTGAGTCATGACTCGAGTGAAGGCTGGCCTGCTCCCCATCTTCCACCCTCTAAGGAAGTCCAGGTGCAGGACCTGAAGGAAGGTCTCAGGTCCCAGTCTGGGGAGGGTAGTTGAGGAGCTCTCAGGATGGTGCTGGTCCGGTAAGCCTCTCCTGGGCGCCCACTGCATCTCCATGGACATTTTTGCCGGCTCTGGTGCAGCCCCGCCCTTGCTATCTCCTGGAGACCGAGGTGCCCCTGGTCTGAGGGTGGCAGCTCCAGTGCAGCTGTCCCGGCCATCCGGCCTGCCTGGGGGACAGGGCGGGGGACTGTAGCACTGTCTCCTAGACGGACAGTCCCATCTGTGTTCTGGGACCTTTAGCTACAGCAGTGGTTGGGTCTGGGTCCTGCATCCTGGGTTCAGGATCAGGGCAGCCTTGTGAGGTTTGCCACAGCGCCTGGAGGTGTGGGTGGGGCTCCCAGTTGAAGGACTTTTCTCCTGGGAGGCTGGGGGAGGGGTCATCCTGCCTGGGATCCTCCTTTTCTCTGTCTCCTTCCTGCTCCAGGACTCGGCACCCCTTATCCCCTCGGGAAGAGGGTGCTGTTTGGAGGAATCTGATGTGCTGCTAGGGTGGGTAACCTGCCATAGTCCCCGGTTCAGGCAGCCTGGCCACCTTGATCCTAGTTGCTCCTTAAGGATACACCTAGCTGCACTCCTGGTGACCAGCAGGCCCCTCCCCAAATTTGGGAAACCCTAGAACCTGCCCCACAGGGTGGGGGCAGCAAGAGGATAGGAGCTGCTGTCCCAGGGTGGCCCCCATCTCTAGAACCCCCTGTCCATGGCTGAGCCCATATCCCAAAGTACCTCACTGTAGGCCAGCCAGATGGGCCCAGTTCACCAGCTGAGCCGATTGATTGTGTATGTGGGGGGACTGCTGGGATCCTGGCCCTATTTCCTTATTTCCTGTTCCCGGAGGGGGGAGGTGTCACGTGCCCAATCCATCTGCCTCTGGCTTCCGGGGATTCTCTGGTGGCTTCTCCTGGTGATGTCACTCCTTAACTCTTCCCTCCCCAAGGCAGCCCCATTGTCAGGCCCTCCTGGTGGGAGCGGGTTCTGAAGTGGACCACTCTTGGCTGGGCTGTGGTCTCTTGTTCCCCTTGCTTCAGTCTCACACACAGGGGCCACAAACACTGGGCTGTAGAAAGAATAGAGGGGTGGGAGCTTCAGGTGTCCCCCAGGGTCCAGGGCCAACTTTGAGCCCTGGAGAGGAGGAAGGCCAGCAAGGCTCAGCCCCTGTTGTGGGCAGCGTCACCTTGGGACTCAGCAGCTGGAGCCAGATGAGGGTCACAGCCACCTGGCCTCTTTCTGCCTGCAGTGGCCACAAGGGTGGATGCTGGGTGTCTCTAGTCATTGGGCCTGGCCCCAGGCCTGCCCCCAAGGATGTGGTGTTGCCTCTCTGGGCCTCAGTTGCCCACAGCAGGCTCGGGTGTGTGTGTGTGTGTGTGTGTGTGTGTGTGTGTGTGTGTGGAGATGCAGCCTGCTGAGCCGTCAGCGCAGCTCACTGCAGGGCCGCTTGTTCTCCTTGCAGAGCAACCATCGAGGAGGTCGAAACAGATGTGGTTGAGATTGAGGCCAAGCTGGACAAGGTAAGGGGTGGCCTGGGGTACAGGGAGGGTCCAAGCTTGCCCTGCTGCCGTACCCAGGCAGATCTGGGAGTGGCTGAGTGGTGGAACCTGCCTTCTGGGAGTAGGAGTTCACAGGCACCCTCCTGGGTCTGAGCATGCTTTGCGCACAGGACCCCTTTGTGCGCTGCTGTACAAATTCCAGGTATTCGGGCCACACATATCCACTTGGACCCTGGGTCTTGGCCCTCTGGGCAGGATGACCCGAGGTATATCCCCTGTGCCTCTGCTGGCTGCTGGATGGGGACAGCTGCTGTGTGGGCTGTGCCTGGTATGACGGGGTTGGGGGCTGAAGAGGCAGGCAGGGAAGGGAGGAGAGTGGGCGCAGAGCCAGGGGAGGACATCTGTGGCACACAGTCACAAGACTGGCCCTCAGATCCTGCCTGAGGCTCCCTGTCCTGGTCCACCTTCTGCTCCCCACTGAGTTGACAGTCTGCAGGAGATGGTCAGCTTCCACATGCCCCCCACCCCTCCACCCAGCCAGGTAGAGGTAGAGGTGGGCAGGAAAGCCATGGTGGCTGCTCCCCTAGTCCCAGGCAGATGCTGAGAGGCTCTGATGGAATTCTGGCTGCCCCTGGAAGCTGTCACCTTGGGAGCTGTGACCAGTGGGAGTGTTGCTTGCCTGGGGAAGCTGCCAGCCCCTTACCCTGCCCACCTGTCCTGTCTACAGCTCGTCAAGCTGTGCAGTGGTATGATTGAGGCTGGCAAGGCCTACGTCACCACCAACAGACTCTTCGTGAGTGGTGTCCGAGACCTGTCCCAGCAGTGCCAGGGTGACACGGTCATCTCGGTGAGCAGCCAGTTGACCTTTGACTCTGAGGTGGGGTACGGTTAGGGAGGCAACCCTCACCCAACCCCCACCCAGGGCCCAGGCCCTCTGCAGGTGGGTATCTGCACTCTGATTGGGTGCAGCCCTGTGTCCTGTGGTCAGGGAGAGTACCCTCCGAGTCAGAGGAGGCTCCACTCACACCAGGGCCTGGCTCAGTGTGGCCTGTCCTGTCTCTCTCCAGGAATGCCTGCAGCGGTTTGGAGACAGCTTGCAGGAGATGGTCAACTTCCACACGGTGAGCTCTGAGAGCCCCTGAAGG
The DNA here is from genome assembly GCA_004363535.1 of Dasyprocta punctata. NCBI lineage: Eukaryota > Metazoa > Chordata > Mammalia > Rodentia > Dasyproctidae > Dasyprocta > Dasyprocta punctata. The sequence continues at coordinate 83,579 of RJWM01001987.1, read as the reverse complement.
CCCTGCCTGCCCAGAGCTAGGTGACCAGGTGGGGCGTGCAGAGTGGGGGCACGTTCTACTCCTCCAATCTGTGACAGTGGGGGCCACCCTGTGTCCGTGAGTCAGCAGGGTGTGGGGGACACCTTCAGGGACCATGCCATGTCCCAGGAAGGGTCAACACAGGATCCTGGGGGCAGGAGAGGCAGGCAGCTTGTAGCTCAAACTGGAGGCAGAAGGGTCTTGGGTATGGGCTGACCCCAGAGGTTCAGCAGAGCAGGGTTCTCCATCCCAGGCTGGCCTGTTTCTGGGTGATGACCTCACTACCATTCAGGAGGAGCCTGTGTGACCCCACAGGGCCTGAGCACCACGTGGGTGGGTAGACACACAGCAGGTCGAGGCACACAGGACGGGGAGTGGAATGAGGCCTGGGAACCAGAGCCCCAGACTAAACAAGGGGGCCAAGGGGCCCCCACCCCTGTAGGGGAAGCTCAGAAATAAACCAGCTCAGGATGCCTGACTGTCTGTCTGTCTGTTTGCCTCTGATTTGGCCCAGCCCTGCTCCTTGTGGGTGGTCTGACTGTAAGTGTTGTCAGGGAGCCCTGAAGCCCCTGCCACTCCCAACACCCACCCCACTCTGGTCCATAGGCCGGGTGCTTCCTGTTAGGGAGCGGTCCATTGTCCACCTGAGTTAGTGGGTGTGGCTGTGGGTGGAGCTGTGGAGGGGCCCTTGGGAGACTGGCTGCAAGCCAGGTGGAGGAATGGCCAGGTGGTCACAGCTGTTTTCTCTGGGCACCAGCCCAGGCCAGGGAACTGGGCCGGGCAGGGCTGTGGGGGGAGCCCCATGGTTCTTACCTGGGGGAGGGATAGATGTGGCCTTGCTTCTGGGACTTCATGGAGACAGAGCCCCAAAAACCCCTCGATGTGGCTCCCCCAGATCCTGTTTGACCAGGCTCAGAGATCTGTGCGACAGCAGCTCCACAACTTCATCAAAGAGTGAGTGGCCAGGGCCCCCATGACCACCAGTGCTGAGGAGAAAGTCCAGACCATGCTCCCCTTCCCAGGACCCCCACATGTGTTACTGGGGTGCCCAGGGTTCCCCTGAGGGAAACGTCAAGTTGACATTGGGTGTGTGGGTTTGAAGTACCCGGTTAGGCTGACCCAGAGGTAGTGAAGGGTGGGGTCATCCTGTGGCTGGGAGTTCAGGAGGGGACAGCTTGGACTGCAGGGCAGGGAGGCAGGGAGGCAGGGAAGGAGCCATCCCAGGGACGGGGGGGCGGTGCCAGGGAGACGCTGGGGAGACTTAGGGCATGTGGGCCCAGCATATTCCTCTCCTCTGACTTCTGAGTCCCGACCTGACATGCGCTGGCCCCTAGGGACGTGAGGAAATTCAAAGAGACCAAGAAGCAGTTCGATAAGGTGCGAGAGGATATGGAGCTGTCCTTGGTGAGGAATGCCCAGGCCCCAAGGCACCGGCCCCATGAGGTGGAGGAGGCCACAGGGGCCCTCACACTCACCCGCAAGTGCTTCCGCCACCTTGCACTGGACTACGTGCTCCAGGTCAGCCTGGGCAAGGGATGCAGCTCCTGGGACAGGAGGGGGACCTGGCAGAGGTCTGGGGTCAGGGACAGACTGTGGGGTGGGGACTTAGGGACCCTGTATGGAGTTCTCAGCTCTGTCCATGTGACCCCCACGCTGGATAGGTGGAAGGACTCTGGGACCATGAAAGGATGAGTCTGGCATGAGTAGGGGCTAAGACCTTGGGAGAATCTTAGAACCACACTGGCCGGGTGCACTCTGGTCAGGGCACCCATGGTCACCTGGGCCTTAGCCTCACCTGCAGGCTCCTCCTCCACAGATCAATGTCCTGCAGGCCAAGAAGAAGTTTGAGATCTTGGATTCTGTGAGTGCTGCTGGTGGGGGTGCCCATGAGCATGGTGTGGTCTGCAAGTGCTGGTGTGCCTGGGTGTGGTGAGGTCTATGGGTGCTGAGGTCCCTATGCATGTGAGTCACTGGCCGGCCCTCTGCCCTCTACCCACAGATGCTATCCTTCATGCACGCCCAGTATAGCTTCTTCCAGCAGGGCTACAGCCTCCTACACCAGCTCGACCCCTACATGAAGAAGCTGGCAACCGAGGTAAGCCCTTGGGGCCCAGCCTGGGTGTCCAGGGAGGGACCACAGCCACCCTGATGCCTTCCCCCTGCAGCTGGACCAGCTGGTGATTGACTCTGCTGTGGAGAAGCGGGAGATGGAGCGTAAGCATGCTGCCATCCAGCAGCGGGTGAGGCCCGACTGCAGGGGTCCCCTAAAGCCCTGCCCCTCACCCCCTCCATGTGCCTGCTCCATGAGCCCACCTCACATCCACACACTGTACCCCTCTTCCTGGAGCTGCCTGGATGGCCCATCAGACCCCATTCACCAGAGCTGCAGGCAGAGGGAGGGAACCTCCATAGGGTGGGCCTCGTATACCCTGAGACCTCCCTCTTGCCACTGTGGTCACCTCTGTGTGACTGCAGTAAGGGTGGCTATTTAGGGCCCAGGACGGTTGGGGCAGTGCTGGCGGGAGTTGGGGGAACAGGCGCTCACTGGTCTCTGCTCTCCTATCCTCCCTAGACGCTGCTGCAGGTGAGAGCCCCTCCCCCAAGGGTGCTTCAGCACCAAGGACACCACTGGTGGCACCTGTGGGCCTGTTCCTGGCACCATCAAGGTGCAATCTGAATCCAGACCTTGTCTGCTCCATGGGAGTGGTGGCAGCTGTGGTTTCCTGCCCCTGCTCAGCCCCTTGAGCAGGTGGCCAGGTCTCTCCTCTGCTGGCCTGGCCTACTGGACGGCAGGCACTTGGGGCACCCTAGGCTCTGAATGAGCCTCTGTTGGGCAACTGGAGCTGGCCCAGCTGGTGACATGCACATCACATAGAATGGGGGGAGCAGCTTCCTTCCTGGTTGCAGCCTGCTATTCCTGCAGGCCTGGGGGTAGGGCCCAAGCACTCAGCCCAGCTGCAAATAGCAGGGGTCTGCTCTTGGGACCTGGGGTCAGGGGCTTCCAGTCTGAGCCTGGGTCTTAGCTGGGTTTCCTCTCTGGTGGACTCGGGGTGCCTGGGTCCAGAGCTATACTTCCTGAGGTCCAGCTCCCCACCCTCCTAGGACTTTTGCTACGATGAGTCCAAAGTAGAATTCGATGTGGATGCACCCAGTGGTGTGGTGATGGAGGGCTATCTGTTCAAGAGGGCCAGCAATGCCTTCAAGACATGGAACCGGTGAGGGCCTTCCTCAAGCAGGGGCTGAGGGCAGAGTGGATGGGAGCCAGCTCTACCTGGCCCTGATCCCTGTTCCCCTCACCAGGCGCTGGTTTTCCATCCAGAACAGCCAGCTGGTCTACCAGAAGAAGCTCAAGGTGAGCTGCAGTGGGGTGGGCTGGCTAGTGGGGTTGGCACAGGGCTGAGGACACTGAGCACCAAAGACCAGGGGACTAGGAAGTTGGAAACAGATTGCTTAAGCCCCTAAAAAGCCTGTAAGGTGGGCAGCTATGGCAGGGGGCTGGTGAGCACATGGGCCACAGTGCTGCTGCCTGTAGGATGCGCTGACTGTGGTGGTGGACGACCTCCGCCTGTGCTCTGTGAAGCCATGTGAGGACATTGAACGGAGGTTCTGCTTCGAGGTCGTGTCACCCACCAAGTGAGGAGGCCCAGCCCAGGTTGGGGGGGGGGAGCTGTCCACCCGGCCTGACCAACCCCTCCCTCCAGGAGCTGCATGCTGCAGGCTGACTCAGAGAAGTTACGCCAAGCCTGGGTTCAAGCCGTGCAGGCCAGCATTGCCTCTGCCTATCGCGAGAGCCCCGACAGCTGCTATAGTGAGGTGTGGCCCTCCCTGCCCTCCACATGCATGTGAATGCCCATGACATTGCTCCTACAGGGTGTAAGCACGCATGCCATGCATGTGTGTGCATGTGTGCTGTACACACATGTGTGCAGGGTTGTGCTTGAGGGGCCCTGGCCTGTGCTGGGCTTCCTGGCTAGGGAGGAGGGGACTTGTTGGGGAGTCAGACTAGAGCTCCTGAAGGACTCAGTGGTTCCTCAAACCATCCCTCAGAGACTGGACCGCACAGCGTCCCCGTCCACAAGCAGCATTGACTCTGCCTCAGACTCTCGGGAGCGTGGTGTCAAGGGCGAGAGTGTGCTACAGCGGGTGCAGAGTGTGGCTGGCAACAGCCAGTGTGGTGACTGTGGCCAGCCAGACCCCCGATGGGCCAGCATCAACCTGGGGGTACTGCTTTGCATCGAGTGCTCAGGCATCCACAGGTGCTCCTGACTCTGGAGGGCAGGGCTGAGCCTGAGGTGGGACCCAGCCCGGGGGAGGCTGAGCTCTGACTCATCCCTGCCCCGGCCTTCTGCCCAGGAGCCTCGGTGTCCACTGCTCCAAGGTGCGATCTCTGACTCTGGACTCCTGGGAGCCAGAGCTGCTGAAGGTGCATGGGGGGCTCTGGAAGGCCAGGGGTCTGTGGGGAGGTGGGACTTGGGTCTCTGAGCTTGGACTGACTGACGTCCACACCCCACTCCCACCAGCTGATGTGTGAACTCGGAAACAGCACCATGAACCAGATCTATGAGGCCCAGTGCGAGGGCCCTGGTAGCAGAAAGCCCACAGCCAGCAGCCCCAGGTGAGGTGGGTTGCAGCCTGGCATGGCTCAGGAAACCCCCACCTGGGAATGTAGCTCACATCGCTCCTGGTCCAGACAGGACAAGGAAGCCTGGATCAAAGACAAATATGTGGAAAAGAAATTCCTTCAGAAGCTGCCCACAGTACCTGCCCTAGAAGCCCCAAGGCGCTGGCGGGCACAGAAGTGCCAGCGCCCCCACAGTTCCCCCCGTGTCCCCACCACCCGCCGCAAGGCCAGGCTGGAGCCTGTCCTCCCCTCCTTGGCTGCTATGTCCTCAGGTAGGAGCCTCCTTGAGCCCCTGGGCAGCACCTGAGTACCAGATCCCTGCAGCCAGTTGGGAGTGGGAGTGGGGGCACACTGCAAGTTAGAGTGTCCTGGTGGGTGGGTAGGATGGAGGGAGGGCCTCGAAGCAGCACCTTGGAGCTCTGCTCCTCTGCTAGCATGACAGGGACGCCCCCACCCTGGGGGACAGTTTCCCCATCTGAAAAGCAGCTGCCTCCTGCAGCAGGCACTCTGGAGCGCAGGTTCCGCCGGGACTCCCTCTTCTGCCCAGACGAGCTGGATTCCCTGTTCTCCTACTTTGATGCAGGGGCTGCGGGGGCTGGTCCACGCAGTAAGTGCCAGGGGCCCCATCCTGCTGCCCACCCCTCAGCTGTCACCTGGCAGGGTTGCAGAAGAGGGGCCAGGCAAGTGGGCAATTGTGGACTGGGTCTGCTCAGGGACTGGAAGGACACACATACCCAGCAGGAAGGATATGGCCAAGCAGGAGAATTGGGGCATCAGCCAGCTAAGCCTGGAAGGGCATCTGGAGGACTGGGGGTATCTTGGCAACCTCCCTAGAGGCTAAGGCCCCGCCCATGAAGCTATGTGTGGAAGCGTGGTGTGTGAACCTGCAGGCTGTGTGCACACAGGTCCTGTGTGGGGGTGGTGTGTCCTCCTGGGTGAGGCTCGGCCACAGGCAGCAGAGGGCGCTGCTGCGCTGACCCGAAGCCTTTGGCTCTTCCCTTGCTGCCTGGACGGCGCCTGGCTGGAGGAAGGCCTGCGCCGGCCCACCCGTCCCCTGCTCCCCCGCGGCGCTGGTCCTGGTTTCCTCCTCTGACAGGCTCCTCTCGAATCCTCAGAGAAGGCTGGCTCCTGGGGGTGTCCCCTGGACAGAGGGTGGGGCTCCAGACTTCCCCAGCTTTCCGCGAGCGTGGGGGGACCCTGTGCTCAAGAGCCCCTCGCCTTGCGGTCCTGCAGGTTTGAGCAGCGACAGTGGCCTGGGGGGCAGCTCCGATGGCAGCTCCGATGTCCTGGCCTTCGGCGCGGGCTCGGTGGTGGACAGCGTCACCGAGGGTGGGTGGCGCTCCTCCCCCTTTCCGCAACTGGGGTCCCAGAACCTCCCCGCCCTCCGAGGGCCGCAGGCTAACCGGGCCCTCCCCGCAGAGGGCGCAGAGTCCGAGGAGTCTAGCGGCGAGGCGGACGGGGAGGCCGAGGCCTGGAGTCTGGCGGACGTGCGCGAGCTGCACCCTGGGCTGCTGGCGCACCGCGCGGCGCGCACCCGCGACCTCCCCGCCCTGGCCGCGGCACTGGCCCACGGAGCCGAGGTCAACTGGGCGGACGTGGAAGACGAGGGCAAGACTCCACTGGTGCAGGCGGTGCTAGGGGTGAGCGGGTACCGCCCCCGCCGGCGCGCGGGTGGAGCTGTGGGACGCGTTTCCGGCTCAGTGTGAGCCCCCGTGCCTGCTCCCCAGGGCTCCTTGGTTGTTTGCGAGTTTCTTCTGCAAAACGGAGCGGACGTGAACCAAAAAGACAGCCGGGGCCGCGCGCCCCTGCATCACGCCACGCTCCTAGGCCGCACCGGGTGAGTCAGCTGTCCCGCAGGCCTACCTGCCCCGCCGCCGGCCCGCCCCGACACAACCTTCTGCCCCCAGTCAGGTCTGCCTGTTCTTGAAGCGAGGGGCCGATCAGCACGCCCTGGACGAGGAGCACCAGGACCCGCTGACCATTGCCGTGCAGGCGGCCAATGCAGACATCGTCACGCTGTGAGCCCGGGCTGGGGGCGGGGCCACCACTGGATGGGCGGGGCTACCACTGGAGGGGCGGGGCCTCACGCTTTGCCCTTCCCCAGGCTCCGTTTGGCACGCATGGCTGAGGAGATGCGCGAGACTGAGGCACCGTCTGGCCAGCCGGGGCCTCTGGTGGGCAGCAGCCCCACCGAGCTCCAGTACCGCAGGTGCATCCAGGAATTCATCGGTCTCCACCTGGAGGAGAGCTAGGGCCGGGCTGGCCGGGCAGCTGTGGGACCACAGCCTGCCCGGCCCGGATGCCCTGCATGCCCCTGAAGACCCTGGCCCCAGCCCAGCCATGGCCCTGTGCGTGTGGGCCGTGGGCCAATCCCGACAGCCCCGGTGCCCAGGCGCTCCTGGAGCCCACTTGCCCGCTCATCCCTCCCTCTGGTGCCTGGACCCCGGGATGGGAGGGGCACCCCAGCACTGAGTCTTTTGAAGCCCCATGTTTTTGGGGGTGCTGCATCATCTGGTGCCCCTCACCCCACCCGAGGACCCTCTGGCCTCAGGTGGCCCTTTCACTGGGGACCACTCTTGAATTCCATGTCACCTTGTGCCCCTCTACCCTCAGGGCCTGTGTCACCTGGTGCCCCCACTTTCACTGCCCCAGAGCAATGACCTGCTACCTGGGTCCCCCTGTACCCCTGGAGCCCCTCCCGTGACCAGGGGCTGGTGGCTGGCCGCCAGTGCCCTCCCAGGCAGGAGTGCAGCCTATCCAGGGAACTAACCCAAGTACCTCACTTAGTGACCCAGCATCCAGGCTGGGCTTTGCAGGTGCTGGGTGGATGGGGCTCTGGCCTAGGGCCACTGCCCTGGCTGGACGCGGGCGTCCCATGGCCAGGTGGCTGGCCATGCTGGCCCCCAGTGCCAGACCTGTCCCTGCCTCCTCCAGAGGCAAATCTCTGGCACTTGGCCCACAGCCTGTGCGTAAAGAGACTGGCCCTTCCCACCCCGTGCCCAATGTTCTTTGTTACCGAGTGGATTTTCTACAATGACCTCGTTCTTGTCTGCGTCTTTTTTCTGTGGACTCTCGAGGACCATCCTGACCCTGGCTCTGCCTGCCACTGGGGGTAGGCTCCGTACCTCTTGCCCTGCCTCCTGGGTGGCCTTGCCCCTTGGGCTGGACCCTCCAATGGTTCGGGGGTCTGTCCCTCACTTGTGGGCCCACAAATGCCTTCAAATTTCCTTTTTCTGAAAGAGCCCAGAGGCTGGGTCTCTTTGAAACTATGGGCTCTTGGTCAGGTCCAGGCCAGTCGGCTGGTCACTATGCAAATGCTGCCCAGGGAGGCTCCACAGGTGGTAAGGTGGGCACTGAACTGGGCCCCTGACTCCCCTGCCTGCTGGCTGTGACCCTAAAGAGCAGAATTAGCTTCTTCCTCCCTGCTTGAGCACTGCCCACCACCCACCCTGCCATTCTCCGGCTGGCGAGACCCCACACCCTTGCTCTGATCACTCCTGGTTAATAAACCTACGGCCTGTGCCTACTGCCTGCTCATTGGCTCACCTGCCTCACTCTGCTCTGTCTCAGCTGGGGGGTCTGCATCCTCTGCCCTTCCTGTGGGGCAGCCACAAGTGGGTTACCACCAGTGTCCCTTTCTCAAAAGGACAACTCGGGCCAGGGATATAGCTCAGGTGTACAGCGCCTGCCTGGCAAGTGTGAGGTCCTGAGCTCCATTCCTGGTACTCCCCACCAGAAAAAGACAACTTAGACAAGCTACCAAGGGCCTGACGGGGGACTTGGGGCTTCTCTGACAACTGGCACTACCAACCCCTGTTCCCTGGCCCCTCTACCTTTCTCTGGGAGGTCATGTCCTTTGGTGGGAGTGAGGATGGGTAGACCAGCCAACCAGCAACAATGGCCTGGGGCTGGTATCCCAGCCTGATCCTAGAGTGCCCAGGCCCACCATGTGCCCGAGTGATGCTCAGCCTAACGTGAGTGATTGGGAAGACCCACGTACACGCTTGTCACCAGGTGGAACTTCCAGTTTTATTACAGAGCAGTCCAGAGGCACGGGGTAAGTTGGTATCACCTCACACTCCCTCCTGTTTGCCCAGAGGCTGCCCTGAGGCTAAGGCAGGCTCTGCCAGAACCTCATACCTACTACACACAGGTGTAGACAGAACTAACTCCCTTAAGAGACACCAATCAGACACACCAGCAGGTGGAGGCACCTCTGTCCACACTCACAAAGGCTCTAGGCTCATATCTGGAATACAGGTGTATGGAGAGGTAGGAACACCCTTCCCCCCTGTCCTGAGCTTCCTGGAGACTGACTCTCCTTGCCATCCCCTGGCAGGGTGGGCAAAGAGAGGCCCTGATGTATTGGGTGAGCCTGGTGTCAACCGGCCCTCCGGCTGGGTCATGCTGCTTCCTCAGCTGTTGGATGGCCAGGTGAGCCCCCTGTTGCCACAGCTCCCAGGGCTAGACCCAAGGACCAGATGTTCTGGCAAGGCTGGTGAGGGTATGGAGTCTCAGTGCTGGAGCTCAGCCTCTCTTCTACCAAGACCCTCTCCAGAGCTACCACTGGGCACCCAGGGTCTCTGACTTTAGGCCGACAGCCCCTGGCCCTAGGCAAGGTGAAGGCTGGCGCTGATGCAGTGCTGGCTTCAGGCTGGGACACCCGTGCCCCACAGAGCCAGTGGAAGCCCAGCAGCAGGGCAAGGGCTGTGGCATCCAGGAGTAGCTCCAGCAGCTCTATGACAGAGAGGACAGAGGAGCCGAACCACAGGCTCCAAAGGCTCCCCATGGCAGACAGCAGCTCCGGCACCTGGGGTGGGTGGTCAGGCAAGCAGTTAGCTGTGGCCTTCTCACCTGCCTGAGTCTGGGCAGCCCTCACCCCAGGCGATGAGTCTCACCGAGTACACAGGTGCTTCATCCACCATGCGGTAGTTGAGCTCTTGGTAGAAGATGTTCACCTTGGCCTCGTGGCTCTGGGGGGCTCGGGATCGCCCTGGGCTCAGGCTCAGGCTCGGGCTCTGTTCCCCCAGCACACCCAGGATCCAGTCCTGTGCAGAAAGGAAGGTTGAGAGACCTTGCCTCCTTCCCCAGTCGCCACCACCCCACCCCACAGCCCTCGGCACTCACAGCTGACTTGGCCGAAGGCCACCGGGAGGTCGTGGTGGAGAGCTTGAACGAAGTCTCCCTGCAAAGGACAGGACAGAGGTCACAGCCTGCAGCACAACTGGGCAGTGACCTCGGGCCTGGAGCATTGCCCTGCTCACCTGCAGGGCCTGGGGCAGCGGGAGTCGCAGGACAACCGGTGGGCTTCCAGGGCCTGGTGCAGACGGTAGAAGCAGTGACCTGGTCGGGCGCGGCGATGTCAACAGCGAAAGGTTGGAGAGACCCACCCCCCTACACACATCCAAGGAGAGCGGGGCTCACCCCAGGCCGGGTGCCGCGCGCGGCTGCAGTACTGAGCTCCCGCCGGCAGGGGGTGCAGGAAGTAGCCGCAGGAGCAGTTCTCCACCATCAATTGCTGAAAGCAGGACACCAGGCAGGCCTAGGACACAGGCAGGACGCGAGGTGGGCTGTCTGCGCACGACCGCCTCGCTCACGCGTGCCCTCTCCGCCCCAAGACTCACCTGCCGGGTGTAGGAAGAATTGTACAGCAGACGCACATCCACGCCCTCCGCGCCGTCCGTGCAGCGGCCGTAGGGGCTCCCAAGCCGGCGCACCTCGTCCTGGGGGCGGGGCTTTTCAGCGTGAGGCCACGCCCCTGCCAAGCCCCGGCCCCCGCCTCCGCCCTGGCCCCACCTCTCGGATGCCGATGGTGGTCTCAGTCCCAGGCCGAATGCTGAGCCCTCCGTGCTCCAGGAAGGGCGTGTGGTTGTGTCCGTGAATCATGACCTTAATGTCGGCCTCGGTAGACAGCAGAGGGAGCCCCACTCGCGGCTCTGTCCTGAGGACCAGGTTGATCTCTGCGGAGGCCATGGGGAGGTGTGAGGTCACCTGGCGTTGGTCACATCCCTGTGCCCCCTGTGGACTTGCACTCACTGTGGGTGATGCCCGGGTGCTGTGCGGCGCAGACACCCTCGAAGGTGTAGCAGCTGCCGTAGGTGGGGTGGTGGAACGTCCGGAAGTGCCTGGAGCCCGGGGCCACACTCAGATCATGCACGCCTGTCAACTGCCACCCCATCACGCATCCCAGGAGCCACAGCCTGTCTTATCTTTGCAAGGTGCTGCTTGTGGCCAGCCTTGAGCAACCAACTCCTGGTACTTGGCCAGCTGGACCCAGGTAGGACCATGCTATGCTGGGAGGAGCTGCAAGGAGTGGCCCACCAGCCCTGCCCTACTCACTGAGCCTGGCAGTCCTTGCTGTTGTAGCGACAAGACAAGACAAAGTGGCTTTGGTGGCTGTCCTCTCTGGCAGTGGGTATCAGGCCCAGGATGTCCATGTAGTGAAAGTGGTACCACTCTTGGGCAGCCATCACGCCTGATGAGTATGTGCGGTAGAAGCAGTCGCCACCGGTGCTGTTACACTGGGAGGGTGTGGAGTCAGTGCAGCCAGCCAGCCACCCCCCAGCACTCTTCTGGGGGTAGCATGTCCAGGGCCCCCTCCTTACCAGTTTGAAGCCCACTTTGTGCTGGTTGCCCAGATGCCTCAGCTGCTGCAGTTGGATTCCTCGGTCCAGCTTGAATGGGGGTTTCGGGTCAGTGACATCAGGGAATGGGGTGTCCCTGCTCTCTGTGAGGTTGAACTTGTAAAGCGAATAGATACTCTCCTGGGCAAATGCATCTAGTGCCTCTAGATGGTAGCGGAGGGAGTTGGGCCTGAGGGTAGGGTCAGATACGGGGTGTATTGTCAGTATTCCTGGAGGAGTCTTGCAGGATCCCCAGTAGCTCAGCACCGTGTGGCCTTGGTGTCCCTTTTCTTCCCTGAGACACAGGAGGGGGCTCTGACTTGGGAGCTGGACCTGAGCCTCCCCATGGCTGCAGAGCTGAGGTCAGACCCCCCCCAGCCTAGCCTGGCCCCCAGGACTCAGAGTCCTCCAGGCAGAGTCCTCCAGGCAGTTCACAGCACTGCCCCACAGGGCTCCTTCCCTTCTGGAAAGCCTTTCTCCATTCCTCAACCTTGGGCTCCCAGAACCTGTGTCCTTCAACGTGGCCCTGAAAGGTCTTAGCTGGGCAGGAGAGGTGGGGTCATCAATGACCAGTGGGACTTTGGCCAAGATCATGGCCAAGGAGATATCCTGTGCTGCAGAGACCAGGAGTTGGGGATCCCACCCTTCATGCTGACACCCCAGGCCCTCACCGTTTTGGGTTCATGTCGCAAAGAGTGACAGATGGGAAGAGCTTTCTCTCTGAGTGAACAGACACTGCCATGATGACTGGATAGCGCCAGTACTGCTCCAGTAGGAGCCCGAGCTGCCAGTAGAGCACCCCCAGAGTCCCCAGGAGCAGCAGCCCCCAGGACACCTTCTTGAGCTGGTTTGGGCTGGAGCAGACCAAGCGGATGGTGCCGTGGATGGTGGTGTTGGTGCAGAAGAAGGTGAGCAGCTCTCCAAAGGAAGTGTGAAGCTCTACTAGCTTCTCCCTGTGACCCTGCTCCAAGGGTGGGATGGGTGGCTGGCCCTGGGGGGTCTCCAAGTTTGCAGACTCTGTGCTGGCTCCTGGGGCCACGGTTCCAGCCTGTGTCCAAGGAGCAAACCTTAAGAGGGCCCTGCCTGCCACCCAGCCCGGCCTGCACTCCCCAGTGAGGGCTCCCCACCTGGGGCCTGGCACCCTTTCATCCTCTGTGCCTGCACACACTTGGGACGTTTGAATGAGACCCCATCATAGGCTGGTCCTCACTGAGACCGACTCCATACCCTTCCGCCCAGGATGCCCCCACCAGGGTTATCATGGCCCAGAGCTGAGCTTGAGTGATGGGGCAGCAGACTGCCGTGGACTTGTGCTTGCAGGGAGTTGAGGCCATGAGTGTGTGCTGCCACCCTAGAGTGGGACAGAGACCTAAGGGGAAGAACAGACCTGCATGGGCTAGGACCCTGGCTGCATGGTTCTGACCCCTGGGGAAGACTGTCTCCTGGTCTCAGTGGCCTCTGCCAATCTGTAGCAGCCAGGGTGGCTGCTCTGATTAGGACTGGTACTGTTGGGCTTGCCTGGCCAAGTGTGGGTTAAGGTCAGTCTGAAATATTGTTTAGCACTGAGGGCCCAGAGTGGGGCAATGTCTTGGTAGCTGAGTGTCCAGGAAAGACCTCAGGTTTCAGGACAGGTGGGCTCAGGAGCCAGCGGGCCAGCCAGCTCTGGGAACCTGGAGGCCCAGGGAGGTTGAGTTGCTGCTGGTGCTGGCTTGACTGCCTCACTCCAACCTTGCCCTGGGCTCCAGTGTCCTGGGACATGCCCAGGGCCCAGCCCTCCCACATGGAGAACTGGGTCCCTGGGTACCCTGCGCCTGAGGGACTCTGAGTCAGGGAACAAGATCCAGGAAGACATTCTGTACAGTCCCCATCCTGACCTGAATCAGGAAATATTCAGATGCCCAGGTACAGCCTGTGGGGCTCCTGCCCCACCTGACTGCCCACCCCTGTGTAGGTATAAGCTGCCACCCAGCCAGCCTGTGCCCACCAAGTGTGTTCGAGCAGGCGGCTCAATGTGCTTGGGGACACATACAGCAGAGCAAGCTAGCCAGCTTCAGGGGTCCCTGAATGCACAGGTGGGGTTGACCCAAGGCCCGTTCCGTCAGATTTGTGGCCCTCACATTCGCTGCAGCAGCCTGGCCAAGAGCTCATTCCTGCACATGGAGCAGAGCTCAGATCACACGCATATCACATCATATCAAGCGCCACAGACAAGGCAGGATGGTCAGCTGCATGTTACCGGAGGCAAAAGGAGAGACCCCAGAGAAGGGAGAAATCCAGAGAGGGGTCTTAGAGGAGTAGCAGGAGCCTCCAGGGCTGCTCAGTGATTGGGCAGGGCCCAGATCCCCGAGACAGAGCTTGAGTCATGGGCCAGCCTGGGCACCACAGCTGTCCTCCAGGACCTGAGAGGCTCAGACACAACAGGCCACTCACGTGGAATGCACGCAAGCACATGCACTAGAACACTCACATGCACACACTTATGTACACTCACAAACATTGGGAGCCTGCCCAGCACACACTAAACCCTCACTCAGGGGGCCATGTGGCAGGAGGATCCAGAAACCAGCCTGTGTGGGCTCCCCAGACCTCCTACCTCCATCCTGCAGAGACAGGACCATGCCAGCCCCTCTTCCCTGGCTGACTCCATGCATATGCGGTGTGATCAGCATGTGTGGCTCACACTCATGTGATGGTTCCACTGTTGTGTGCCCACCCAGGGCTACCCCCACATCTCTGGAATGTTCTTGGGGGCTCTGTCCAGTATATGCCCACTAGGGTGGAACACAGCCCTGTACTTTAGGCCAGGAAGACCCAAGAGGTCACCTGCCCCCATCGACACAGCTCCCCCCAGGAACCGAGCATGGGGACAGAGCCTACACCAAGCCCCCTTGGTACCTCAAGGCTGGGTCCTTCTTGTGCAAGTAGCTCCATCCTCATCGGTGGTATTACGTTCAACCAGCTGGTGGCAGCTCCAGCAGGTAACACAGCTGGATGTGGCCAGGCATCCTGTTTTATAACTGGCTGCTGGGCGTGGGGTGGGTGGCAGGGGAGGGCCCAGCTGCAGGGCAGCCACACCCACTCTGGGCCTGGTAGGCGAGTTCTTGGGAAGGTCGAGATGCAGGGTCTCTTGACTGGGTGGAAGAGAGACTCAGCTCCCTGGCCCCAGCCGGGCGTGGGACTGCAGGCACCATAGGAAAAGAGAGATCTGCATTGGGTGACCCAGTTCAGACTCCCAGCAAGCCTGGCTTGACCTGGACCCTGCCACCCTGCTGCTTTCCTCCCTCAGGCCTAGAGGATAGCTGTCTGCCACCAGCTGCCCAGCTGACACCTCCACCCCAACCACAGGTGTGTGTGGCTGAGGGACACCTGGTGGGGTGTTCCCTGGGGGCAGTCGCACAGCTAGGGGATTTTTTTTTTTTTTTTGTGGCACCAGGGATTGAACTCATAGCCTCACGCCTGCCAGACAGGTGCTTAAGCCACTGAGCCAAATTCCCAGCCCTAGTTCTTTTTGAGGCAGGGTCATACTATGTAGCTGAGGCCGGCTTTGCACTTGCGTTGTAGCCCAAGCTGGCCTCGAACTCACAACACTCCACCTACCTCAGCCTCCAGAGTGCTGGGATTAAAGGCTTGTGCCACCACACCTGGCTGATGGATGTTAATTGTGAGAATAGCCTGGGACTAGGTGTGCAGGTGGCTCCTGGTGATCTGAGGAGGTGGGGCTCCCCCCATTGAGGTCTCCTCCAGTGGCACCTGAGATGGTGCTTTGCATGCTAGGACCACATAGCACACCCTAAAAGCACAGCTTGTGCTAAGGCCACAGCACACATGATGGCCACACACAGATCAAGGCCTCACCCCACACTCAGGTGCAAACCCCCACCTCCAGGACTTCCCACCGCCCCCATCTCTACTGGGGACCCTACAAAATGACACAGTGGCCTCCCTGTCCCCAGCCTGGTCCAAGTGCAGGGTGGGCCGCAGCCCTCTGTGCCCTCCTCAGGATGGGCTTTGTGCTTCTGATACCCTCTGCAACTGTGGACCCGACTGGGGTGAGAGAGAGATCCACCAGCCCACCTAGGCCTCAGCTCTGAGGAGCTGTGAGGTCATCAGCCTGATGGTTTCAAAAGGAGGCAGTGGCTGCTGGTGACGTCCTGAGAGAGGGAAGTTACACTGGGGAAGAACTGGACTTGCCCCCACCAGGCATGAATTACAGCTCTGTCACCCACTGGTGGTGTGACTGTGCCCAAGTTACTCAACCTCTCAGCCTGTTTCCTGAGTCATTCTGGGGCTCAAGTAACTCTTCATGTTTGAGGCTCATGGACAGGTGAGGTGGTGTGGCTGATGCTGGACCCCAGACTCAGCACAGGCCCAGAGTGCCAGCCCCACATCTGAGCCATGTTCCCTTGGAAGGGCTGGGCCTGTGTGCTGGACCACCCTGTGGCCCAGCTGCAGAAGAGAAAGGCCCAGGAGCTCGCTGGGGCATGGGCACTGGAGCAATCGTGCTCCGGCTTGAGGGGCTGTAGAGAGGGCACTGGGAGGGGAGCAGAGTAGGGGGAGAGGCCAGGCTTCCTCAGAGCCTGAGTCACAGCGCTCAGGACAGCAGCACATGGGGCTGGCTCAGTCTCATCTCGGGAAGCCCCTCCAGGAAATGCCAAGGCCCAAGGGAAAGAGCACCATGCCCTATGCCCTGCATCTGTGTGCTTGCAGGCAGCATATTGTTGAATCTTGCTTCTTGATTCATTTTGCCAGTCTGTATTTTTTGATTGGTGAATTGAGACCATTAATGTTGGTGGTTATACCTGATATGTCTTGACTTGTCCTCATCATGTTACTTTTCTGTTGTTGGCTCTCCTGTTCCACACCTCATTTGTTTGCCTTGTCTGGTGGATTCCTTCTGTTGGGGTTCATGGAGTTGTAGTCCTTGTTATCTCTTTCTAGAATGTCCTTCAAAACATTTTGGAGTGCATCTGGGTGCTGAGTGGGGGTGGTCCTGGAGTACATGTCCAGTGCCAGTGAGGCTGGAAGGTCCTCTTCTTTTCTGGCCCAGCCCTCACCTGTCTCCCTGGACCCCACTGTCCCTCACACGAGATGCAGGCTGGGTTGCACAAAGGTGTCCCCAGTTCCCTGCCACAGTGACCTTTGGAGTCATTAAATAACTGTATGTTAAAGCCCAGCATGGTGGTACGTGCCTGTATTCCCAGCTGTCTTGGAGGCTGAGGCAGGAGGATCACAAATTCAAGCCCAACATGGGCACCTTAGTGACTTAGCAAGACTGTCTCAAAGATAATAAATAAGGCCTGAGGTTGTAGCTCAGTGTGAAGGACATAGGTTTATTCCCCAGTATTAAAAACAAAACAAAACAAAACTGAGTGTGGTCATGCACATCTGTAATCCCAGTACTCTGGGAAGCTGAGGCAGAATTGCCAAGTTTGAGCCCCGCTGGGCAAATGAGAGAGACCCTATCTCAAAATTTTAGAAGGACAGTTCAGTGTAAAGGGCCCTGGGTTCAATTCCCAGTGGTGAAAAAAACTGAAAAGACAAAATGACAATGAAAAACCCATACAACATCAACATTACGTTGAAAGACGTGGAAGATGCAGGAGGGAGAAGAGATGAGTGGACATCCCTGCTCCTCGGACCAGGACTCTGCCCTCTCCCTGGAGGAATACCGCTCCCAACCTGCTGAGCATGTGGACACTCCCCACCGGCCTGGGAGACACTGGCCTCAGGGGAACAGGGCCAGGCAGCGTCCCTCCAGGACACAGCTGCCTTGGGCACTGTGGGTGCTGGGTGTTTTTTGGGGTCCCAGCCTGGATGCCCTGCTCCAGGCTCAGTTTCCTTCCCTGTGGTATCCTCATCCTCAGGTGAAGCCCAGAGTGACTCTGGGAGGGTTCTGTGCCACAGGTGTGAACGGGAGGTCGGGATTCCTGGGGAAGCCAGGTGCTGTTCTCTTGGGCTAGGGGCTGCCTTGGCTGGGGTCTCTGGCCCCAGGTGGAAAAGGGGCCTCCTATAGACACACATGCACTAACCACATGGCTGGCAGGAGCTCGGCCATCACGGTACAACACCGAGGCACCACTAGCTGCTGGCCTAGGTGCCAGTTGCCAGGTTGCAAAGGGCGAGTGTGTGGAGCTTGGGGTCTGGCCACAGGCCTCCTGATGGGAAAAGGGAGTGTGTATGCAGGTATCCTACTGAGTCATCTTCAGGCCACTCTCTTAGGGAACCCCCCCCCCCAGCTTCTGCACACAATCTCTACTGGGCAGATCGGCTCCCACTGAGGCACATTTTTTAACTCTGACCCTTCTTGGTCTCTTGACAGCTATTACCACACTGGCACAAGGTGATGAGGCATGGCCTGCTGTCCCTTTCCTCCCAGTCACTCATAGTGCTGGCTGGCAGCAAGTTCCTCCTGCTGTAGAAGGGTGGTGTGCCTGCCAGGCAGGTACTTAGGCCACTGAGCCAAACTCCTGGCCCTATTTTTTTTGAGGCAGCGTTGCACTATGTAGTTCAGGCTGGCCTTGCTCAGGTTGTAGCCCAAGCTGGCCTCGAACTCACAGTGCTCCTCCTACCTCAGCCTCTCCAGTGCTGGGATTAAAGGCATGCACCACCATGCCCAGCTTTTTTTTTTTTTTTTTTTGAGACAGGGTCTTGCTATGCAGTTCAGGCTGGCCTTGAGCTTACTTTGTTGCCCAGGGTCGAACCCTCAACTATCCTCTTGCCCCAGCCTCCCAAGTTCTGGGACTACAGGTGTGCATCACCATGCCCAGCTCTAGCTGCCCACTCCTTGTCTGGGTTTCTAAGTCTTAGAGATAGAAGGTCACAGGTATGTGGGTGGGCGTTGGGCTGTGGGGGTCTCTGCAGGACCTACTGATCACAGCTGTCTCCTCACTGGTCTCCAGGTGTGCTCAGTGAGCAGGAGGTTAGGGATGATGCTGGGGGCTCTAAGTGAGCCTCCCTTGCAGCCTCATCTCTGTGCTCCCGCTACCCAGGTTTGGTACCTCCATCTCCCATGAGGACAGTCAGCCAGGAGACAGCCTATTGTTGCCAGCAGCTGCAACCTGAGGCCTGGTCTGGCTGCTGTCTCCGTAGATTTGCCTGGTGTGTCCAGGAAAGCTGTGCTTGTACCCTTCTTCCTTACCCAGCTTTCCACCTTCTGACCAACACACAGCCCACCCTCTAGTCTGCAGAAGCATGGGAAGCCAGGTCCCAGGGCTGGCAGGAGGAGAAATGGGGTGGATTCTTATGACTAAGTCCCCATGCCGAATGGATGTATGTATGGACACTTTAGGTTCTGACACAGGGCCCAGGGATCAACTCTTCCACAGCCACCCACACTCTGCAAATGTGCCTAGGTGGTCCAGACTTGGATGACTGTGGTGGCCTTTGCCAGCTATCACTGCTGGACAGCGGGTATTGGTCTCAGCTGCCAGCCACCCTGGTGGCCGTGGTTGATCCCAGGGGTCAGTCAGGCTCAGGGTGAAGCATGTGGATGTGGGGTTCACACCTTACAGAGGCTGATGACTGCCCCTGCTGCACAGCGCAGCCGGAGTGCACATTGCCTCCTCACTTAGCCCAGTGCTCAGCTGACTCCTGAGGAAGTGGTAGGCTGTGAACTCATCCCAGCCATTCAGGCCTCCTCTTGTTCAGACACCATTGTCCCACCACTTCCTGTTGCCCACCTTCCTGTCCTCCTCTATGCTGGACCCAGAAGGTGGAGTGTACTCCTCACCCGTGCATGTCACCACGCATGTGACAGTTACGCTCAGCATGAACACATCCTTGAGCAGGGTTGGGGCAGGACTGTATTCCCCCAGTCCTCCCCTCCCCGGGGCCAGGGAGAGGCTGTGGGAGCAGAAGGCCAGCAGACATCCACTGCATAATGACCCCATTCATGCTGGGAGGAAAGCTTTCCTGGGAAACACGGCAACTATTTTTATGAGGACGACTGGGACCACGGGCAGGGGGTTGCTGCATTGGCTAGGCCTGTATTGCCCAGGAACCAGGGGGCGGGGTCTTTGGGGTAGACCCTGGCTTGTGCCCTCCATTAAGAGGGGACAAAAGCCGGCCCTGGTGACTCACACCTGTGATCTCAGCCCTCGGGAGGCTGAGGCAAGGGGATTACAGTGAGTTCAAGGCCAGCCTGAACTGCATAGTGAGACCAGGTCTCAAAAAAAAAAAAAAAAAAAAAAAAAAAAGCTGTGGGAGGGAGAGGACAAGAATCTGGAGCTGTGAATTCGGGGTCGCTCTAGATCTGCGCCTGGCTCCTCGGGACTCCTGAGAGAATCAGGGCCGCCGACCAGGGAGGGATGTGGTCGACGAGGCCCCAGAAGGGCCAGTGTCCACCACGACGATGCTCGCCAGTGCGCACGCGCCGATTGTACAGTTGCTCTGGCATGGTGCGGCGTAGCAGGGGCCATCGGCGACACAGAGGCATGAGCACCGGGGCCCGAGATGCCTAGAGCGGCCGCCACCAAGCCTCGCGCACCGGAAGCGGAAGCGTCTCAAGGGCCGCCTCTCGACTGCCATCTTGGAAGTTGAGAGGTGGTGGGGGCGACGGCGGCGGCGGCGCGGCGGCGCGGCGGCGGGTGCGGTGGGCTGATTCCCGGAGCGGTGTGGCTCTCTGGCCCGAGCCACTTTTCCGCACCCTGCTCCGGCCTCACCGCGGCGAGCCTGAGCACGGCGGCGGCCCACCTGCGGAGACACGGAGAGGTGAGTACATGCGGGTTGCGCCGGGCCCTCGGTTCGCTAGTCCACCCCGCCGGGCCACCGCGGGGGGCGTGAGGGACGCCACACGCCGCCCCGTTCTAGCCGACCTGTGCCCGCGGCCGTCCCTAGGGCAGTTACGGCGGACGGTCAGGGCCCCGGCCGGGGGCAGGGACTCGGTCGGCCACACGGCAGGATCGCCCTCGACGGAGCCGCGTTCGTCGGGACATTCGGGGACACTTTCAGGAGGATCCCGCACTCATCTTGCTTTGTGAAGATGTAACGGGGAGTCCGTGTTGGCGGCGCTGCCGTGGGTATGGTGCCTCTTCACTCCTGAACAGTTAGAACCCCAAACTGCTTCCCAACTCCCAACGGAAACGAGCTTGCCCAGGATCGCGTCCCGGGTGATGTAACAAAAGGACCTCACCAGCCCTTGTACTGGGTGCACGATCACTTCTGCGTATTCCCTGCACCATACCAATTAATGACCTATGGCCTCTTTTTCATTGAATTCCAGTTAGGTGTTTAACTCAAGTCCAGTTACCCGCATTTTGTCAGACCCATGAAAAGGTTAAAAAGAGAAAGCCACACAGCACTTTAGGGAGTCAGCTAATAAGTGCGTGAGGAAAGAATTTTTGTTTATAGTCAGTGGTATTGGGCTCTGTTCCCTCCAGGTGAGTGAAACTTGGTGTAATTGGGCTTCAGAAGAAAGCAACTTAATCGTTTCATTTAGTTAAAAAGCCCCGTGCAAAGACATCAGGCATGGGCTGTCTGGCACTTGCAATCAGTAATCTGCACAGCTTGACACAGGTGACTTCTGTGGCAGCTTCATTCTCAGGCAGGTACGTGTGTGTGTGTGTGTGTATGTGTATGAGTGTATGAGCATGGTGATGGGGCTGCCCCGTTAGCCCTGCACTTCCTTCCAGTCTTGGAGCAATACAGGAGGACAGACTTCTGAGGAAGTCCTGAGCCTGGGTGTGTCACATGCCCATCTGATCAGTCAGGCCAAGGTCTCACGCTACCACGTCACCTGAGTGATATGCACTGGTGTGAGAGAGGTGTCCAAGGAGGAAGGAAAGGGGAAAATGGATGAAAAGCTACCACCTGGCATGGTGACGTGGGAGAGCCCTCTTTGGCTTTCATGGTGATGCAGGCTGTTTTGCCTCAGTTTCCATGTGTTAACTTTTATCAGTGCCATGTTTGTGTTTTGTGGTTTTTTTTTCCTCCCTGTTGACACTTTTTCCTTAGAATATACCTGTGTGTACTCCATCTGTAGGGACTTGGTTGGAAGTGGACCTGAGGGACAGATGCTTCTCACTGTTTGACATTTTGATTCCTATAAGGTTTTTCCTCCTGTCTTTCCTGCTGTCATATTTGGTAGGGAGAATTGAAAGAAGCAGTTCCTCTGCAGGTTCTGAGTGAAGCAAAGGAGCAGTAGTTGGGGAAACTGAGTAGTTGATTTATAGATTTGACTTAAAAGATTGTGTTTCAAAGAACAAGTATGGTTCTGGAGGCGTATCTCAGTGGTAGTGCTTGCCTTCCCTGTGTGAGTTCCTGGGTTCCATCCTCAGCACTGCCCTCCTCCCAAAAAGTCTAATGTGATTGAAACGATTGCCCTAGCCCTAGTTTTTGAGACAGAGCCTCACTATGCAGTTCAGGCTGGCCTTGAACTCACTGTGTAGCCCAGGCTGGTCTCGAACTCACAACGATCCTCCTGCCTCAGCCTCCCGAGTGCTGGAATTAAAGGCATGTGCCACCACGCCCGGCTATTTTACTTGTTTTATGTGGTTGTTCACTAACTTTCATTAAGCAACTAAGCCGGCCACTTCCACTTAGTTGAGTCCAAACACCGTTGCATTTGAATTATCCAGTGAATTATTTTGCACACGATATGTGCTAACTGTAGGAGTGAACATTTATTTTTTATTTTTTATTTTTTTTGCGGCACTGGGGATTGAACTCACAGCCTTGCGCTTGCCAGGGCAGGCGCTTAAGCCGCTAAGCCAAACTCCCCAGCCCTGGAGTGAACATTTAAGAGCGCTAGTTTTTTGTTTTCTTTGAAATAGGGTCTTGCTGTGTAGTCCAGGCTGGCCTTGAACTTGTGACAATCCTCCTCCCCCAGCATCCTGAGTGCTGGGATTACAGGTGTATCACCGCGTCTGGCTGAGAAAGAACTGGTTTTGCGTGATGGCTCTGCTCTTCAGATGTCATGTGTTTTTAGGAGGTGTTGGCATGAATTGAGCTCTCTGGCCTGCATGACTTATCGCACCAAGAGCTTGTGGGCAGTGCTGTGTGGAAGCACTCCCTTTCCAGGGCAAGATTGTAACTCTGCTTTTGTGCAGGCACTTTTGGGGCGGCCAGGCAGAAGAGTCTGCCTTTGCCTCAGTTGAGGCCTGAAAGGCTCCTGTGTGGTGTGGTGTTGGGCCGCATGGGTGGTGAAGGACAAAGAGAGCATTCGACTGGGGAAATTGGGAGGCTTCTGAGGGATGCAGCCCAAGCTGGGTAGGGAAGGGCCTGTAAGTGCAGTCTGACTGGGCTGGGAAGTGTGGTGGCTGTGAGAAAGGACAGGTGGGCCAGGCTGTGTTAGGGGCCTTGGAGACTGGGGAGGCTGGCTGGGGCTGCTTGGAGGGCTTGGCTGATAGGGAAGCTGTGGATGTTATCTGCTTGGCTGTGGAGTGATCCTGACAGGGTTTTGAGGGGAGTAGATGATCAAACTGCATTAAATGTCCAAGATAGGCTGAAATGAGAAGAACCCAGAAGCTGTTGTGGATGACAGGGAAAGCATGAGGTCCAGCATTAGGGTAGTGTAATGAGAGTGGGAAGGAAGTGAATAAGGATCTCAAGGATCAGGGGCTCCCAGTGCAAAGCAGGAGTGGATGTGGTGCTGAGGCCATGTCTATGGGAGGACCATGGCAGGTGGCCCTGCTGAGCCCCTTCACAGATCCTTGGTTACAATGAGCACACCCAAGGCCTGGTTTCAGCAGGCACCAACACCGGCTGGGGAAGCAGACAGCAGTCTGTGTGTGTGGTGCTCTGTGGAGAAATAAACCAGAGCAAAGGGGTTGAGAGTCTGGAGACCTCCAGGTATGATGATACACCATACACATCTGTGTGTGTGGCTTTCTGCAGGAAACCATGTGTAAAGGCCCCAAGACTGTTGGGTGGGGTTGACTTTAGGTTTGTACTGATAGTAGGTCAGGATGGAAATCACTGGCTGTTACTGATTTGTTTATTTTTTTGTTAGTTTAGTTTGTTTTGAGACAGGGTCTTGCTGTGTACTCCAGGCTGTCCTTAAACTCACTAGATAACCCAGGGTGCCTTGGACTTACAACTGTCCTCCTGCCTCAGCCTCCCACGTGCTGGGATTGCAAATGTGTACCATCATGCCCAGTGGTTTTTTTTTTTTTTTTTTTTTGGTGGCACTGGGGATTGAACTCACAGCCTCATGCCTGCCAGGCAGGCACTTAAGCCACTGAGCCAAACTCCTGGCACTAGTTTTTTTTTTTTTTTGCGGCATGGGGGATCAAACTCAGCCTCGCACCTGCCAGGCAGGCACTTAAGCCGCTGAGCCAAACTCCCAAGCCCTAGTTTTTTGAGGCAGGGTTGCACTATGTAGCTCAGGCTGGCCTTGAACTCACAGCACTCCTCTACCTCAGCCTCCCAAGTGCTGGAATTAAAGGCGTGTACCACCACACCTGGCTCAGCCCTAGTTTTTTGAGACAGGGTTGCACTATGTAGTTCAGGCCAGCCTCATGCTCACCTTGTAGCCCAAGCTGCCTCGAACTCACAGTGCTCCTCCTACCTCAGCGTCCCAAGTGCTGGGACTAAAGGTGTGTGCCACCACACCGGGCCATGCCCAGTTTTTAAAACTTGAGATAGGAAGCCGGGTGTGGTGGTGCACACCTTTAATTCCCGCGCCTTTAATCCCAGCACTCAGGAGGCTGAGGTAGGAGGAGCATTGTGAGTTCGAGGCCCGCTTGGGCTACAACGAGAGCACAAGGCTGGCCTGAGCTACATAGGGCGACCCTGCCTCAAAAAACTAGGGCTGGGAGTTTGGCTCAGTGGCTTAAGTGCCTGTCTGGCAGGTGTGAGGCTGTGAGTTCGATCCCCGGTGCTGGAAAAAAAAATTTTTTTTTTCTTTTTTTTGAGTTAGGATCTTGCTAAGTTGCCCAGACTCAAATTTGTGATCTTTTTGCCTAAAGCATTTGGCCCGAGAGTACTGGGTGAGATGCTTTGGGGACAGAGTGGCAGAATGTTGGTGGCGGAAGAAGCAAGAGCCTTCCCTGAGCTGAGGGTTTCACAGGATGTGGCCGTCTCTTCCTGACTGCCCAAGGCCTGCTTTCTGTGTTCTGGCCAACTCTTCCATTCTCCCTCTCCTCTCTGTCCTGTGTATTCCATGTCCCCTTTCTCTATCATATTTTAGACCAGTGTTTTTCACACTTTATTTTTAGCCACAGAACTTTTTTTTTATCTTTCTTAAATTATGAGAAATTCTGGTATGGAAAAGAACAAGTTGGAGTTGTTCCAATATCTGTGTCAGAAGGGATCTCTGTGACCCCATTCATTACCTCTCCTCAGCCTCTGGAGCATGGCTGAGGGTCCCAGGGTCCCCCATCCAGACTCTCCTTTTTTCTCTTTTTTTTCAGCCTCTTTTGAATGGCAGTGCCTTCTCATCCCTTACACAGAGTCCTTGGTGCTATACTGTATGTCCCATGCAAGTCCTAGGGTATCTTTGTCTTTTCTTTAGTTTTTTTTTTTTTTTTTTTTTGAGACAGGTTCCTGCTCTGTAATTCAGGCTGGCCTTGAACTCATGTGTAGCCACTGGCTTGGTGGTGATCCTCTTGGCTCAGCCTCCTGAGTGCTGGGATTATAGGTGTGCACTCGGGCAGGGTGGCTTTTCTAACAGAAGGTTTGATCTGCCTGGAGGCTGGATCCTCAAGCCCTTCTGGGTACTGCTTGGCAGCATGGTCTTATTTTTCTGGCCCGTCTTGTCCCTCACCTTTGACTGTGCTTGGGCTTCTGAGATAGCCACTAGTGCTGTTCGCTAGGCACACACGCCTTTTCCCTCCTGCTCAGTGAGTGCTTTGGGGTATTTTGAGGGTCCCCATCGCTCCAACCTTAGGGCTTCTTTTGTCTGCTGGTGCTATCACTGGTGACTAGTGGTAAATGTTGAGTGGTGCTAGAAACAGGACTTGTCTGTGAAACTTGCCAGTTTCCATGGTGTCCCATCAAATCCACAGGAGTTGTACCTGGTTGCTCTTTGGGGTTGGTCTAGGCTGGCTTCAGCATGGCTACAACCTATTATTACATTAGTTGTGTTGATCCATCTAAGTCTCTTGAGGACAGGAGCGAGGCTTTGTGCGTATTTGCATCTTTGCATTTGTGTTAGGTGCTGAGTAACAGCATAAATGAGGGTAGGGTAGATGGAAAAAGAGAGTGAGAGGCAGAGGCCCAGGTGGATCCTAGGCAGCAGTGAGGCTCCTGCCTGCCAGCTCTGGCTGTGGGTAAGAAAAGGGATGTGTGCGCACGCTTTGATCTCTGTAAACAGAAATGCTTGTTTTTCATAGATGAGCAGCAACAGCAACAAGAGAGCTCCGACAACGGCGACGCAGAGGCTGAAGCAGGACTACCTTCGGATTAAGAAAGACCCAGTGCCTTACATCTGTGCTGAACCCCTCCCTTCAAACATCCTTGAATGGTGAGGCTCTGTCCACTGCTTGCTCCTGCACCTGCTCTTGTGACTCTGACCTGGTGTGGTATCCTGGTCGTGATACTGGGGGGCAGTCATGCAGCTCCTCAGCTGTGGGTAGGCACTGAGAGGATGGTGATCCTCACAGTG
Organism: Dasyprocta punctata; assembly: GCA_004363535.1. NCBI lineage: Eukaryota > Metazoa > Chordata > Mammalia > Rodentia > Dasyproctidae > Dasyprocta > Dasyprocta punctata. Next base: position 57,775 of record RJWM01001987.1, on the reverse strand, counting down.
GCACCCCTGGGACACCCACGGAGTCCTGTTTGACTTAGGCTGGGACTAGGAAGGTATTCCTTCCTGGAGATCCTTAGAGTAGTTTGGGATGTGCAGGGCTCATGGCTATTGTGCACATGCATTTTGTAGGGTGTACATTTTGCAGGTCAGTACTGAGATCAGACTGCACTAAGCTGCTCTGCACTTTGCTTCTGGACACTGGGCATTACCCTGTCTTGCCTGAGAATATTGTGACAGACTCCTGAGCTGCAGCTGCTGCCATGGCTCAGGCCAGATACCCTCACTCAAGAAGGCCTGTGGAAAACGTTCATTTCATGGTAGCTTTTTGCTGTATTAAAGTGCGGACTTAGGCCAGGTGTGGTGGCGCACGCCTGCAATCCCAGCACTGAGAAGGTGGAGGCAGGAGAATTGCCATTAGTTCAAGGCCAGCCTGAGATACATAGTGAATTCAAGGCAGCCTGAATTACATGGCGAGACTGTCTCACACAGAAAAAGTGGCCTGTGTTGCTCAGCCTAGATCAGAAGCTGAGGTCTTGGTGCCAACTGTGAACCCACGAAAATGAATCCTTTAAGGTGATGCTGATTAATGAGTGGAATGAGCGAGAGGTCCAGCTTAGGGTGGTAGAAAATGTATCCTGGCATTCTGAGTACCAGGATAAATCCGTACCTAGGTCATTCTGGTAGGACTTCCTCATGAACTGACTGAAGGGGACATCATCTGTGTGTTCTCATAATATGAGGAGATTGTTAACTTTACTTTTATGTGACACAAGAACACTGGGAAATCCAAAAGATTCTGTTTCCTCTGCTATGAAGACTAGCAGAGCGTAATTCTGATCTTTGAGACTCTTAATGGAATTAAGATCAAAGGAAGAACCATCCATGTGGATCATGTGTCTTTAACTATCAGGCTCCTAAGGACTCAGATGAAATGGATGATGTGACCACAGAGTTTCAGGGTAAGAACTGTGACGCTGACATCCTCCCAACTGAGTTTGTCTGAGGGTTCTAAAGATGACATCCACAGAAAAGCGCAAAAAAGACAGGATAAAAAGAAAACAGAGAAGAGTGATCAGGAGGTACAGTCAGAGAAGCCATCTTCCTCCTCACCACCCAGAAGCAGGTTGGCAGAAGAGAAGATGACCCTGGTCCTAACAAGCATAGCAACAGGAACTCAGAGAGGGCTCAGAAACCCTAGTCGAGAGTGGGGAGGAAGCACTACCCAGGCGCCCCTGAGGTCAGAACTTCCTCCTGTGGTAGAGCAGAGGGCCCGGAGAGGGACCCCAAGATGGAGAAACTCAAGCATAATCACAGATTCTCCAGGGGAGGAAGTGAGAGAAGCCAAGAGTAGGTATCAGACAGTGAGCAAAGCTCAGACACATCCTAGCCAGCACAGTGGGAATTCTGAAGGGGAGAAGTAGGAGCTGAGACAAATCCCATGGGCATGGCAAGTCCCGTCTCTCCCTGGGGTGGAAGTCACCGAAGTCTCTTCCACCTGTGCAGTTGATTTGAAAATGAACTGTATTTTTAAAGTGTAATCAGATGAAGTTCTGCTGTTAATATTTCTTTCTTTCTTTCTTTTTTTTTTTTTTTGTGGCACCAGGGATCGAACTCACAGCCTTGCACCTGCCAGACAGGCTCTTAAGCTCCTGCGTCAAACTCCCAGCCCTGGTTTTTTTTTAGGCAGGGTCGCACTATGTAGCTCAGGCTGGCCTTGCGCTTGTGTTGTAGCCCAAGCAGGCCTCGAACTCACAACGCTCCGCCTACCTCAGCCTCCCAAGTGCTGGGAGTAAATGCGTGCACCACCATGCCGGCTGTGCTGTTAATATTTCTGTGTAAAAAATCTCTGGGGCTGGATTCATTGAGAGAGCTATAGTCTCAGCAGCCAGCTATCCTAGTAACTTAGCATAAGCCATTTGTATCCATGGAACCTCAGGGGAGTATCCATGGAACCTCAGGGGTTGTGTCCTAAATCTTAGTTTATTAGTGTGGCCTTGGAGTCCATCGGCCCCAGTTTGAGTTGAGATTACCAGGAAAAGGAAGACACTAGCTAACTAGAATTCTAGACTTTGCGTTAGGTGTTCGGAGCCCAGCGTGTGGGGCTTGTCCATGTAGCAGGTAGGGCTGTTGAGAAGTGTGGCTTACTGGGCTCAGACCATTCTGTGTGGGTGTGTGAGGTCTTAAGGACAGCCGTGCCAGATGTGCACTGCTGGGCATGAGGCATATGTGTGTGATTCCAGCACTGCAGAGACTGAGTTCACGGCCACCTTGTGCTGTGTCCTAGTGAGTTCAGGGCCAGCCTGAACTGCCTAGTGAGGCCCCATCTTAAAAAAAAAAAAAAAAAAAAGTGACCAAAAAGACCAGTTCCCTCCCCAACTGCCTTGAAGAAAATTTGTAAATGTGGTGGTTCTTTTTTTTGTTTGTTTGTTTACATTGTTTTTATTTTATTTTATTTTATTTTTGCAGCACCAGGGATCAAACTCACAACCTCATGCCTGCCAGACGGGTGCTTAAGCCGCTGAGCCAAACTCCTGGCCCTAGTTTTTTTGAGGCAGGGTCGCACTATGTAGCTCAGGCCAGCCTTGCTCATGTTGTAGCCCAAGCTGGCCTCGAACTCACAAAGCTCCTCCTATCTCAGCCTCCCAAGTGCTGGGATTAAAGGTGTGCGCCACCATGCCCAGCTTTACATTATTTTTAGTTGATGCATCTGCATTTTTCCTTTTGGTATATTTATTTTTTATTTACATGAAGTTATCTAATTTATAAAAATAACTATTTTAAGCCAAATAAAGTGTGGAGTTGAAAAAGCATCCATACCTCTTTGGAAATGCTGTGCAGGTGATTTTATGCAGAATGAAGTACAAGGCCGAGATACTCAAAAGTGTGTTCTCTGATAAATGGTGCTGGCTGTGCAGGAGGCAGACGCAGGCTTCCAGGTTCCTTGTGCTGGGCGCTCACATAGAGGCACATTCAACTCCTAGCGACGAGTCGGGATAAAGAGAGTGAACTGTTCACCCGAGACCTGGCACCAGGCTTTCACTGGGAGGGAACCTGATGTATTGGGAGGGGCTGGTTGTGTAGGCAGCTGTCTGCCTGGCCCCTGCCAGAATTCTCGTCTCACCAGGAGAGTGCAGTACAGCGTGAATCATAGTGTTGGCCCACTCGCTGGTCAGGGTGCTGTAGCTGGGCCAGGGTAGCAGTGCTGGGTGTGTGGGAACTCTCCTGCCCGCAGGCCGTCCCCTGTGACTGAGGGAAGAGTTGAGCTGTACTGGACAGGAGCTATGAGGAGCTGGAGGCGTCGACCATCTGGCTTCCTGTGTGTCAAACCCGTGTCTGTGGCCCGGGCTGCTGGCTGTGTCAGGAGGGGCTGTGCTCCCTTCCCCTCTGGTTTTCTCAGGTTGGACACAGTGACTGGAGCAGCAGCAGACGGGGCCGTGTTCTGCTGTGCTGAGTGCTTGCTCTAAGCTGCGCGGTTGTCCCTGGTTTTCTGACACACAGAGGGCAATGATATTTTTAGTACAGCTGGTCCTGTGTATCTGTCAGTTCTTGAGTTCAACTAGCAACAGATTGAAAACACTCAGAGGAAAAAGAAGTGTCTAGCCGGGCGTGGTGGCGCACGCCTTTAATCCCAGCACTTGGGAGGTTGAGGTAGGTGGTATGTTGTGAGTTCGAGACTGGCTTGGGCTACATGAGCAAGGCTGGCCTGAGCTACAAAGTGCAACCCTGTCTCAGGAAAACTAGGGCCGGGAGTTTGGCTCAGTTTCTTAAGCGCCTGCCTGGCAGGCGAGAGGTTGTAAGTTTGATCCCCAGTACTGACAAAAAAAAAAGTGTCTATATTCAACACATACAGGCTTCTTTTCTGTCATTGTTCCCTAAATTGCACACATTACTGTTCACGTTTTTGTTGTGGTAGGTATTGTAAGTAGTCTAGAGATGATGCAAAGTGTGTGAGAGCATATTTGTAGGTTCTCTGCAAACATCACTCTGCTTTATGTGAGGACTTGAGTGAGTATCCATGGGTTTTGATAGCCCTGACCTATGGGATCACTGGTCCTGGGACTAGTTCTTCTTGATAATGGGCAGCTTGGCTGCTGGCGTAGGTTTCACGATTCCTTTTTTATCAAAACCACATACGCGTGCCGGGCGTGGTGGCGCACGCCTTTAATCCCAGCACTCGGGAGGCTGAGGTAGGTGGAGCGTTGTGAGTTCGAGGCCAGCCTGGACTACAACACGAGCGCAAGGCCGGCCTGAGTTACATAGTGCGACCCTGCCTCAAAAAGCTAGGGCTGGGAGTTTGGCTCAGTGGCTTAAGCATCTATCTACCAGGTGTGAGGCTATGAGTTTGATCCCTGGTGCCACAAAAAAAAACAACAACACATACACATGTGTCCTGGTGGGAGGAGGTCTCTGGAAAGGTGACGTCAGGTATTTGCAGTTGCTGGCATTTCTGCCAAGTCTTGCCTGCTTTGTGCTCTTCTGTTTTGTGTGAGAGCTTGTAAAGCCCAAGCACCTTTCTGTTTTCCTAAAATTACTACCTCATTTATTATGTGGGGAGTGTGTAGTCTCTTTGCTCTTGCTTCTGATCTGTGGCAGAGTTTTGTGTGAGGTCCTGGCTTTGGGGAGAGTTAATCACGGTTGTCCCTGTTCTTCTACTCTGAAGGTATTTCTGTTTTTTGCATGAATATCCATGTGGCAGGAGGTGACACACAGGGGCAGCTCCACATCACCAGCTATTCCCTGTCTAGCTTACATACATGATACAAAAAAATCGAAGTGTGTATATATATATATATATATATATGTATATTTGGTACTGGATATTGAACTCAGGACGTTGCACTTGTCAGGCAGGCGCTTGTGGCACAGAGCTGTATCTCCAGCCCTACCTTTTTACAGATAAGTGTTAAAGTACATCTGGATGTATTTTGAAATTTAAAAAAAAGTATGTTAATGGTTAGAGATGAACTTCTTGTGTGTTGTATTGTGGGAGCAGAAGCACTTTGGGGCGGTGTGGACCTACCTCCACACTTCTGGGATGCTGCTGCAAAGTGCCCCATGCCTGCAGCGCGGGAGCCCAAGGCTGGCACTGCTCTGTGGCACATGGCCTGCAGCTCTTCACTTGCTATGATTATGGTCCTCCTACCTGCTCTGGCAAACTCCAGTCTGGGAGTGATTCTGGTTTTGGAGAATTTACAGTACCCAAATTCAAGTAATTCTCTTCTCTTCATCAGGCACTATGTTGTCCGAGGCCCTGAGATGACCCCTTATGAAGGTGAGTAGAGCATACTTCACGTAGACTTCGCTGTTAAACTTTTGTAAGTAGACTACCTATTTCACACATGCAGTGGTTAAATTGAACTTATTTGAACTCACAGTTCAGTTCTTTTTTACTGGTGTATCTAAATGTGCAAATGTCTGCAAGTGTCTGTGTTCTTCTGGCATCAGTTGGAGCCAGGAAAACAATTGGAATAAACAGTAAAATGTAGCCATATTCTTTTTATTTTTTTTTTTTTGCGGTACTGGGGATTGAACTCACAACCTCGCGCCTGCCAGGGCAGGCGCTTAAGCCACTGAGCCAAACTCCCAGCCCTGGTTTTTTGAGGCAGGGTCGCACTGTGTAGCTCAGGCTGGCCTTGCGCTTGCGTTGTAGCCCAGGCCGGCCTCGAACTCACAACGCTCCTCCTACTTCAGCCTCCCGAGTGCTGGGATTAAAGGCGTGCGCCACCATGCCCGGCTTGTAGCCATATTCTTTTACTGATTGTAACACTAGTAGGAATATCTCTGTGATGCTCTCAGCAGTGCTGGGCACTTGCAGTGCCTTGCGATCCTCAGAAGAGTCTAAGCAAAGGCGAGGCCCCTCATGTGGATGGAGGGTGCAGGGCCTGCTCGGCTCCGCAGGTCTGTTTACTGCTGCCAGGGCTGACCTGGTGGCTTGACCCCTCAAGTCACTAGATACCATCTAGGGTTCTTGATGTCTTTTGCAAGATTGGCCTCAGTAGCCAGCAAGTCTCTAGGGGGCTGTGGGGATACTGGCACTGGCCTCAGGCTTTGGACAAGGTCAGTGATACACCCATGGTCATTGACCCGAGGCCACCCCAGAGCAGAGTGCTGGCCATGTGGGTAGCACGTTGGCTCCCCAGATACCAGGCCTGAGTTTGGATGGCCAGAATAGCAGGCTTTTGTCTGCCCGTGGGTGAAGTTTTTATGTAAGACTATCAGGAAGCTGGGTGTAGTAGTGCATATCTGCAGTTTTGCTGCTCAGAAGGCTGAGGCAGGAACATTGTGAGTTTGAAGCCATTCTGGGTTACATGGTGAAACTTTTGTCTGTGAGGTGGGGGGAGACTTCAATAGGAGAGGTTCTTGAGTTTGGGAACCATTGCCTTGGTTGGAGTGGAGTTCAGTGGTAAGGCCCTGGGTTTTATTTCCAGTACAGAAGAAAGAGGGTGGGGCTGGAAAGGAAGGAAGGAAAGAAAGCCACCGTTTTATATAGTCAAAGGAGAATTGTGGGTGGTTAAGAACAAAGCGGTTGTGCTCTCTTGAATAGTTCGGGTGCTATTTTGCTGGCCTTACTAAGGACGCCCGTTGGCCCAGGTTTCCTGGCTCTGGGCTGATCTGTCCTGCAGGCAAATCTTCAGAAGCACATCCCCGGGGTGGATTATTCTTGGGTTTTTTTTTTTTTCGTTGTATTTTTCAAATTAATGGTGTGCATTTATTTTGTGACAAGACATCACCTCCCTCCGTAGGACCAGCCAGAGCTGTTGCTGGGAAGAGCTGGACACAGCTGGAGGAAAGAGGGCAGCCCAGTAGGGCTGTGCAGGGCGGGGCCTTGGGAGTAGCCCCCGCCCTGTCACTCATCCATCCTTCTGTCTTGCCTGTCTACCCATATTCTAAGGTTCCCACCCATCCCCTGTCCCTGTCTGCACCGTGTATAGTTTCTGTGGTCCTGTGCCTCAGGCCACCAGTGTGTCCACTCTTTGTTTCTCTCTCTGCCACCTCTCCTGGGTGCCCTTTGGCAGCTGCAGCCTCACTCTGCTGGCACCACTCTCCAGGGGACCCTTCCGCATTGCCACGTCCATGAGACTGCTCTCAGTGCTGTTTCTGGACCCTGGCGTCTGACGCCGTTGACAACTGCCACCTTCCTGAAGTTCTCTTACTGTGACATTGGATGTTCTGAACCACCCTACCTTCCTGGTGGCTTCTCTGTGGCCCTGAATCCCTGTACTCCTGTCCTAGAGTGTTCAGGACCCCTGTCCTGACAGCCCCACACTGCCTTTCATGGTAGCGTCACCAAAGAGTTGGCAGTCCTATCATCAAACGCCAGCAAAACTCTGGACACACTGTCTTACTCTAAATTTTTCTGAAAAGGCAAAGGGCCTAGAATAGCTAAAGGTAATTTTTTTTTTTTTTGCAGCACCGGAGATCAAACAGCTTTTAAGCCACTGAACCAAACTTCCGGCCCTAGTTTTTTTGAGGCAGGGTCGCACTATGTAGCTCAGGCTGGCCTTGCACTCACGTTGTAGCCCAAGCCGGCCTCGAACTCACAACGCTCCTCCTACCTCAGCCTCTCGAGTGCTGGGATTAAAGGCGTGCGCCACCACGCCCGGCTGCTAAAGGTAATTTCTTAAAAGAAGAGTAAGCCAGGCATGGTGGCACACACCTGTAATCCCAGCTCTCAGGAGGCTGAGGGGAGAATTGTGAGTTCGAGACAGTTTGAGCTACAAAGTGAGCTCAAGGCCAGCCTGAATTGCATAGCAAGACCCTGTCTCAAAAAAACAAAACAAAAACAAACAAACAAACAAAAAAAGTTAGATGGAAGAGCTGGTGGTTTCCAGATTTAGCGTAGTTCCAGTGGTGTTGATGCAGGGTTGTATTAGTCACTTTCCTGTCACTGGGACAAAGTACCCAACACTCAGAAATTTAAGGAGAGGTTTATTTGGCTCGTGATTCCTGAAGGTTTCAGTCCATGGTCATTTGGCTCCAGGGCAGAAGCAGCATGGTGGGCAGCATGGCTGAGGAAGTCCAGCTCAACTTCCCTCTTGGCAGCCAGGAAGCCAAGAGGGTGGGGCTGGGCAAGAACACAGCCTTCCGGGTCATGCCCCGGTGACCCTGAGCTAGGCCCCTCCTCCTACGGCACATGCAGCTCTGAGGTGGCCCATAATCATGCACCTTCCAGGAGCCCCAGCTCTGGATACCTGAGGCTTTTGGGGGACGTTTTCAGTCTGAACTGTAGCAAGGAGATGTAGGTGGAGCAGGGTGGAGAGCACAGAAGACAGTTAGCCGATGCTGACCCAGGTGTGGAACCCATCATGAGAGGTCTGGTGAGATCTGGAGCCCTGGGCAACCGTGACAGTGTCAGGGTCATGAGCAGGTTGCTCGATGTGGGTTCCTTTGTTATTTTTTGTTATTTGATTGTTTTGTTTTGTTTTGTTTTGTTTTGAGGCACTGGGGATTGAACTCACAGCCTCACACCTGCCAGACAGTTGCTTAAGTCACTGAGCCAAACTCCCAGCCCTATTTGTGGTTTTTTGACAAATGGTGTTGCTGTGTAGTTCAGGCTGACTTTGAACTTGGAACCCAGGCTGGTCTCAAACTCAAGGCTATCCCCCTGCTTCACCCTCCCCCGTCCTGGGATTACAGGTGTGCAAACCACACCCATCTCAGTGGTTTTCTTCTCTCTAGGCTGGGGCAGGGCTGTGCGGTAGCAGAGTCCCCATCTGTTTTTTTGTGCTCCAGGGAAGCCTGGGCGGTAAAGGAGCATTTGCGGACCTGAGTTGTGTGCCTGGCAGGGACTGTGCTTTGACTTCTGGGAGTGGCCTGTCGCAGGTGTTCCGCTTGCCCCTCCTCACTCTTGGGATGAGGCCTCTTGGAACGCCTTTGAATACTGAATGTCATCTCAGAGTTCAAAGTACTTGTCAGCCGGGTGTGGGGTGTATGCCTATAATCGCAGCACTTGGGGACTGAGGTAGGACAGTCAAGAGTTTAGGGGCAGCCTGGGCTATGTAATGAGACCGTGTTTATTTCATTTTTAAATGAAATAAAAATGAAAGGCATGTCTTTGTAACAGTGGTGTACTTCTGTGTTTTTAAGTATAAGTAACTCGGTGTGTGTTGGCCGCAACCTGCTGGGTTTTTTTTTGTTGTTGTTGTTTAGTTTCCACTAAGTTGTGTGTCATATATTTCTGCTCCCCATTTGTTCCTCTGACCCTTCCCTTTGAAAGGCAAGTGGGTGTTTCCATTTTTCACCTGCACAGACAGCAGCTGGTGCCAGGAAGATCCAGGTTGTGTGGTCCTCAGTGCTGTTAGTGACAGCAAAGCATGAGGGTGCCCCTGGCAGGGACATGCACACAGTGAGACAGGAGGCACCTCCTCTCTGCTGCCCTCTGCTAGGCCACAAATGACCTGTGTCCTGTTGTCGAAGTTACACTGGTTCCTGGTCGGCACTAAGCTGAGAGTACTTTCAAATGCATGTTGGGTGTTTGTGCTTCCTCTTTGCAGAAGTGTTTGTTTATAGCGTTTGCTCATTTTCTGTCTTGGCTTCTCTTGAGTGTCTTGTGCATGCTTCTGGTGCCTCCTTTCCATTGAGCCACACTGTTGACTACACGATGATTCCTGTGCGTCCTTGAGTTCCTGTAGCAGAGGAAACTTGTGTTTGGGAGTTTGTCCCTAGCCCTAACCCTAAGGAGGTCCTTGGGGATGGGGATACTGCGTCTGACACAGCGTGGTGATTCTCAGACCAAGGGTTCCAGACGAGTCCATGCCCCAGGTGCTCGGGGCAAAGGGGGAGGAAGGTAGGGGAACAGGGCAGCACACATACACTCCATAGTGCACCGCTGTGCCCATATAAGGGCTGGGGAGTTCTGTTCAGTGTTGCGTTCTGCTCAGTCTTCCCTTTCCAGCTGACTCCTGGGTGCAACCTGAGCAGCTAGGGTGCAAGGTCGAGTAGGGCAGGGCTGCCTGACATCCCTCTGGGGAAGAGGTCTCAGGCGTCAGAACTGGTCTGGCCAACACAGTTGCCAAGTGGGTGTGATAGGGATGGCATGGAACCTCCCAAGTTTTAGTCTCAAGGACTGAGAGTAGCTGCTTGGAAAATAACCGGAATTCCATCCTGGATGTATGCAACTAGGGCAGTGTGGTGTGAGTGGTCAGTGTATTGATCTAGAGTTTGAAAGGTGGGATCCCAAAGCCTGGGGTTGAAGTGCTGGTTGGGGAGCCACAGATGGGTGTGGGCTCTGTGAGGAAGGACTTCCTGGTGAGGCCACAGTAGAGGGCATGTGGGTGGCGTCAGGGTCAGGCTTGGACTGTGGATATAGTGTGTGGTAGGGGCCCAAATCTAAATAGGTAGATTTGGGTTGCCGGGGCCTGGACCTTGGAGAGACCCACTGTGAACAGAGCTCCAGGGATGTTACAGGAGCTGGAGGAGCAGCTGGCAGAAGTTGGAGGGACATGAAGTCTGGTGTGACTTTGTTTTAGGCGTGGGGTGTGCTGGCCTCAGGGTAGAGTTAAGAAATGGGCACTGTGGGAGCCAGGGAGCCCCTAGGGAAGGGAGGTGGGCTCAGCTGAACGTGATAGTCCAGGAGAGAGGGAAGGGGTGTGTTGTGACAGGGTGAGGTGGTGTCGCACTTCTAGGGTGTATGGGGACATCAGGAGATGGGCAGCACCAGAGAGTGGGTCAGCGGTGGACAGAGTAGGCTGTGGAGCTCTGGTGGTAGAAGCCAGTTGGAGAGGGTTGGGGGAAGTGGGGTTGAGACCTCAAGCTGTGCTATCTCACAGTGGGTGATAGCAACTTTCCTTTGTGTTTTGGTGTAGGTGGCTATTATCATGGAAAGCTGATCTTCCCCAGAGAATTTCCTTTTAAGCCTCCTAGTATTTACATGATAACGCCCAATGGAAGGTTTAAGTGCAACACGAGGTAAGCCCTGGTGCTCTGCCAGCCTTGGCCATGGGGTGACCATGGGGTGCGCGCTCCTGCTCACCAAGTCCTCCTCCTGCAGGCTGTGTCTCTCCATCACGGACTTCCACCCCGACACGTGGAACCCAGCCTGGTCCGTCTCCACTATTCTGACCGGACTGCTGAGCTTCATGGTGGAGAAGGGCCCCACCCTGGGCAGTATAGAGACATCGGACTTTACGGTGAGGGTAGCAACACTTCAGCTGGCTTCCCATAACACTTCAGCTGGCTTCCCATGCACCCTGGCCTTTGACCTCTCCTCTGAGGCTGGCTGTGTTCCCCAGACTCTTGGCTGCCTCTTTCCTTGGCAGGCAGAGACTTCCACTGGTCAGTGGCTTCCACTGGTCAGTGTTCCTGCCCCTGGTGAAGCCTTCTCTGCTCTGGGCTGCCTGCTGCACTATCTGCCACTGCCTCTAGACCATGTTTGTTTTGTTTTGCTTCATTTCTTTTTTTGTTTGTTTGCTTTTGTTTTGTTTTGATAGTCCTAGGGATGGAAACCAGGGCCTTGGTGTGGGGTAGGAGAATGTTCTGTCACTGAGCTTATCCCCAGCATCCCTTCTATACAATTTTTTTTTTTTTTTTTTTTTTTTTGAGACAGGATCTTGCTAAGTTGTCCTAGAGTGGCTTTGAACTCATTTCCTCAAGTGGCTGGGATTACTTGCATGTGCCATGTACCATACCTGCCTTAGACTTTGCATTTATCCATGTGAAGCCTGGCTCACAGCCTGAGAGTTTCCCTCGGGGACTTGGGGTGGGAGAGAGAAATGCGTATCCATTGTTAGTTTGATTCATTTCTGTTTTAAAAATAGGAGTTCAGTTTAATGTTACTGATAACGAAAAGAGAAATAATCCTTGTTGAGACTGGTGTGTTGTGAAGAATAAGTTCTTTATTTGCTTCTTACAGCATGAAGACAGTCTATTTTTAGAATTTCAAGGAATTAAAATGAGCTTTCTGGCTGATAATTTCCCTTCTCTTTCTTTCTAGAAAAGACAACTGGCAGCACAGAGTTTAGCGTTTAACTTAAAAGATAAAGTTTTTTGTGAATTATTTCCTGAAGTTGTGGAGGTAAGAAAGTGAAAGTTGGAACTCAGTTCTATCTTCCTTTACATTAAAAACATTTTCAGATTCTATTCTTTGCAAAGAGAAGATGAGTATGAGTCCCTCTGGGGGCTTCAGGGCACGGAGGGGCATCTGCCCTGTGGGGCCAGCGCTCCCTGGTCCTGTTGTTAGAGCTGAGAAGTGGCTGTGGCTGCCAGGGTGGGGCCTCTCTGGCACTGCATTACTCCACCCTGGCTCACTCGTACGGGGTGGTGATTTTGCCAGCTTGCTTGGTTCCTCTTCCTGTGGATTGGGGTCAGGAGCTGTACCCACTTCCAGGTGTCAGGACTTGGCATGTGGAACCCAGAGCTTCAGTTTTGTGACAACTCTGGGGCCTAAAACCTGACGTGCAGCTCCTAAAGCAATTGATTTGTTCAAACCGACCTTGGTTTCTTGTGTTTTCTCTTAGGAAATTAAACAAAAACAGAAAGCACAAGATGAACTCAGTAGCAGGCCGCAGATTCTCCCTCTGCCAGACGTGGTTCCTGATGGGGAAACACACCACGGCCAGAACGGGATCCAGCTTCTCAATGGGCATGCACCTGGTGTGGGCCCGAACCTGGCAGGGCTTCAGCAGGCCAACCGGCACCATGGACTCCTGGGTGGCGCCCTGGCGAACTTGTTTGTTATAGTTGGGTTTGCAGCCTTTGCCTACACGGTCAAGTACGTGCTGAGAAGCATAGCGCAAGAGTGAGCTGCGGCCCAGTCACTGCAGGGAACGAAGGTGCCAGAGTTTGACTTGGGCCAGCAGGATGTGCTGCCGAGCCGGGGCAGGCCCACCAGACTGCTGGGTTTCACTTTTTAAAAACCTTAAAAGGAAAGCAAAAACCAAAACGTGTGATTTGGAGGAAACTCAAGATTCTCAGCTTCTTTTCTCACCCAGTGAAGTGTCTACCAGGGGCTGGCATCGCCAAGGGTGGCTCATGCTTTGGTTTTATAGCTCATCCCATGTTGTCTTTTGGACCTATTTAGTAAACCTGTCTTTCATTTTATTAGATTTGGTCACTTAAAATACAAAATTCAATGCCTGTCTAGTACCCTGTGTGCATTCTTAGTGGAGCACTTGACTCTCCACAGGCTGGAGCTGGAGGCCAGGGTGGGGCCAGCACTGCGGACACTGTCCAGGTGGCAGGGGCCGTGTTGGCTGGCCGCTGACAGCCATGGATGGGTCCAGGAGAGGTGGTTTGGACTCCTCATAAAAGTATGTTTGTGGTCGTTTAGAGTGACACAGATTCCTTCTAGAAATTGCTCGTTTATTTCTCTGGTGTGATAGAAGACTGCCACTGCGCTGTCAACAGGGAGTTGCCCTTCACCTAGAGGCGCTGTGGCACGTCCGAGACAGGCCACTGGGGCTGGCCGTGTGTGCCTCAGCCTCACTCTCGTCCACTTCCTTCCGGCTCCTCGGGTGCTGTGGGGCTGCAGGTCCTGGGTCCTGCAGAGCCTTTCCTCTGAATTCTCATGCCCGGCTGGCCAGAGCCTGTCCTTCTCCTGTGCTGGAGGAGGGTGGAGACCCGAGGCCTATGGGCTGGTGCTGTGCACACGGAGGCTTCCTGCCTGCTAGTCCCAGTTCTTCTTTGATGGCCCACACTGCCAGATGACAGAAGGGGACCTGCCCTGGGGGCGCCCCAGGCTAGTGTCAACCCGCCTGGTCTCAGCCAGGGGTCTGGAACTCTGTATATGCCATTGCCCTCATCTCCATTTTCAGTCTTTGTGTTTAGTGACACCACCTGCGCGCATGTTGGGGCCATGCATCACAGAAAACCAACACCTGTGAGTCACCAGATGGGGGCAGTGTTGCTGTGTCCAAGGCTGGACACGGCCGCAGGTCAGCACCGGCGCCTGCCTCGTTCCAGCGCAGCCTGTGTGCTCATCTCTGCTTTGTTTTCTGGTCACCCTGTTGTTTGCCATGTGTTATGTATTTGACCCACTCTTGTGAAAAACCTTTCATTGTCCCTTTGTTCCTGCGCCCCACGCTGTGTTGTGTTAGTGCAGGCTCGAGTCTCAGAGCCGAGTGCCTGTGGCGAGGTCTCACCTCCCTGCGGGTCCCTGACCCCATGGCTGCGCTGCCTGTGTGGCCTGGGGCTTCAGGCCCAGGGGTGCCTGTGTGTGGCTGAGGCCCACACACCCTCCTGTGCTGGATGTCAGCCACTCAAGTGCACCTCTGTGGCTGTAGGTGCCAGTTTCCTGAGCTTTTGGGACAGAGTGCTAGCAGACTTAGAGTGCATCTACCACATTATTCTGTATATGTGATCTCAGCTCCTGGTCAGTGATGATGGACCCTGTGGTGGCCACAGTGTGTTGCTTGCACTGACCCAAATAAAAGGTAACCTTTGTCCTGTTGGACCAAGTGTGTGTGGTGTTTTTTCCTGTGTTGCTGTCCCCAGGAAGGAGCACGGCTATGGTGTTATTGAAGAATACGCAGGGTGCCCTAGGTGCCACCCCCTTGAGCAGAAAGAATGCCCCACAAGCTTACGCTTTGTGGACACAGGAAGCAATGCCCACCCAACTCCAGCAGCCTCCCACTGCACCCCTAGGAAAACACTCCCAGGCTAGCCTCTGGAGTTTTGTGATGGCCCTGGGAGTAACACAGTTTGTGTCCTTTGCCCTGCTAGGAGTTCCTGCTGGGGCCCTTGCTCTGGGACCTTGCAGAATCTAAGTTGGGGCCTGGGTAAGAAGAACCTGCAACCCCACCCAAGCCTCCCTTCCAGGATCTGGAATCTGGATTGCCTGGGAGCCTAGTGCATGACTTGGGAGGTAGTCTGTGGGCCACTGAGGCAGGAGAGCTGGCAGCTTCTGTGGAACCCACCCCTGCAGGACAGAGTCCGAGTCCTCCAGAGTGCTCTGCTGTCAGGCCTCAGGAGGGTTAGGCCACCCGGACGCAGGTGGCCCAGGAAAACGGAGCCCCATGTATGAGGATGGCCTGGCACCCCTGGGCAAGAGCCTCCTTGTGGAGGTCCTTGGCCAGCTGCCCCTGCCCTGAGCCATACCCACGGGGTGCACCTCACATCTAGGAGTCACCGTGTTGGGTTCCGATGGGGTGCACTGAGGTGGTGGCATACTCCAGTCTTCACCCCATCATCTGCATCTGGGCCCGCTGGCTGATTCTGGGGAGTTAAAGGCACCCCAGAGGTTGGGTCCTCTGCCGTCCGCTCCAGGCATCCTCTCACTCCAGCTTTGTTCTGGGCAGCTCTGCCTGTGGCTGTGGCCTGGGGTGGGGTCTCCTACCTGGCCAGCTTCCCCTTTGGATCCAAGAGTCAGGGTGGGTCAGGAGCTTTGCCATCTACCAGAGCCCACACTGCTGGGGCCAGTGTGCCCACCTTCCTCATTACTTCTTGTGGACCACCACAGCCAGTGGCCATCTTTAGCATTAACTCGTACTAATTGGGGGGCAACCTCCTGAGGGCCCCTAACACATTGCCACTGAGTCAGCAGAGCCCAGAGGTTTCCCTGGTCAACTGACCTACTGCATTGTGAGCAGCCTGGGAGTACTTAGGAACCTGGGAGCCCTCTCTGGGGACTGGCCACTGTCCCCATCGTCTGGTGAAAGGAAATCCTGCTGGCCAGAGTCTGGAGGGTGCCACTCCGCAGTGTCCACTCAGCTGGGCCCAGCCTTGTGCTGACCTCCCCAGGGAAGGTCTGAGGTTCTTTGCTCTAGGGGTGGGGACAGGCTGGGCCACCTTCCTGACATCTGCTCCTTCTGGATGGGCCTTCCTCCCCTGTTGGTGGCTGGAGCAGTCTGGTGGAGCCTAGTGAATGCAGCTGTCCTCTGCAGGGGCCTGCGTTGGGGTGCTGCATGGGGCAGGCGAGTGGGCGAGCTGGGGGCTGTGTGCACTACTCCAGAGTTGTCCTAGAGCTTGGGGAGCGGGTGGGTGTGAGGTGCCTGGGGGAACCATCCGAGAAGGAGGGTCTGGGGGTGGGGTGGGCAGGGAGGGCGGGGCAGCCCCTGGTGCTAGCCTGTTTCCTGGAAGGGTTGGAGGCGGTGGTCAGCAGGGTCCCGCCCTTGTCCCGCCCAGCTGAGGGGCGCGGGCGGTTGGGCCGTGTGGGCCCTCCCCTCGGGCCGGCAAGGGCTCTGCAAGGAAAGCCTGGGACAGGAGTGCATCCTTGTGTTGCCATCGCCAGCAGAGTAGACATGCACCGGCGGCAGCCGGGCGTGCCCCTGGGCCTGGTGCCCGTGTGGGGGCTCTGAGGCCACCGCCCCCATGAGCGCACCCAGGCTCGGGGCTGTTCGAGCCATGCAGTGCTGGGCTGCAGTTGCGGCCGTGGCCCTCCTCTGGCCACAACTCACGCTGCTTAGCAGTGTTGGGGTGCGGCGGGAGCCCAAGAGGCCTCGCCTGCCGAGCCAGCATATGGAGTCCCCCAACACCACCGTGTCCAGCAGCGAGGGGCTACCAGGTTCTGCCAAGGTATGCATGGGCTGGGCGCACGTGGGCATGGGCCCTTCCCCCGGGCTGTCCTCTCAGCGGTAACTGCTGTGCCTGCCTGTTGTGGTTGGACCTGCCTCAGGGGAAGCCCCTGTACCTGGCAGCCAGTATCTGCCTTGGTGGGCCTGGGAGGAGCTGGAGAAGAGAGGCCTGCCCAAGGGGCTGCCATCCTGCCTTTGAAGCCCCAGGGCCTGTGCTTTGGGCAAACTCCTGCCTTTCAGTCTGATTGCTAATTTGGGTGCATTGGGGAGGGGCTGCATGCCAGGTGGGTCACCAGAACCTGTGTAGGGAGCATAGCACCAACTCTTGAGGCTGGAGCCGGCATGATGAGCCTGTCCCTGTACTTCCTGGAGACCACAGACCTGGCTTTATGCCATCTGGGCAACATGTTTCGGAGCACTGGCCACAGGGTCTCCTGCTGCTGCCAGTACCCCTGCCCTGGCAGCACCCCAGTCCCACACTTTGATCTTGGCTTCTGTCCTCCCAAGGGCGGCTCTGTGGCAGCCAGCCTGGGTACCTCTCGGCCCACGCAGACGCCTAGAGCCAGGGGCCGTTTTCCACATGGGCAAGCAGGGGAAAGCGAGGGAGAGTGGGCTGAGAGCTGGCTCCCCCAGGTATTAATCAGGGATCCAGGGTGTGGGGGATGCCAGCAGGGGTGGGGTCTAGAGCAGCTCCAGTCCCCATCAACGGAGGAAGGAGGTGCCCACCTGACACCTTACCTGTCTGCCCAGCAGAGGCAGTGCCGCAAAGGAGGGAGCCAGCTGCATGGCCCCCATGTTGTTTTCCTTCCTGCTAGAGGGGCCAGTGGGCATCGAGGGAATGGTGCTGGCCAGGGGCACAGGCAGAGACTAAATTGGGAGGCACTGAGGTATGCACAAATGCTCTAGCATCTCTTTCCCTGCCTGCCCCTTCGGCTCCAATCAGATAGGGTGGAAGCCTGTCTAGTACCCGGGAAGGGTCTCCAGGCAGGATGCTGTTCCCAGCTCCCAGGCAGGCTGTTGGGGCCAGCGCCTAGCTCAGCACCCAACCCTTCTGGCAAGGCAAGGGTCTCTGGAGCAGCCGGGCTCTCCCAGCCAGCCAGCGGCAGCCTGCTCCTGTCGCTTCCAAGCACCTCTTGCCAGTTGCCTGCTTGTCCCCAAAACGGACTTGGTCCCCCACCAGCCACTCTTAGCAGTTTGCTTCTCTGTATTGCCTTCCCTCACCCAGGGTCAAGCCCTTTGTCAGGGACACATTAGGCTGGTGGAAGCCACAGCCCCATGTGCACCCAGGCATGCCCTTCTGCTTGGGAGCATGGCCAGCGGTCACACCCACACCCGCACAGGCTCAGGGTGCCCAGGCGTCAGGTCCTGGCTCCACAGAGGCCCAAGTCCATGTCTTCGCAGTGCCCCTACCCACCAACATGTCTGAGTTTTGTGCCCAGGGGTGGCTGGCCCCTGTGGTCCTCTGGGCTGCAGGAGTTCTATGTCCTTTTCCCGTGAGCCTGAGCATCCCTAGTGACCTGAGGTCCTGGCTCTCTCTGGGGCACAGGGCACAGGGGCTAGCAGGCCTGATGGTCACTGCACTAGCCCTGTCCCTGGTCCTCTAGCCGTTGGAGGCCCTAGGGCCTGAATTCTCAGATGCCCATATGACGTGGCTGAACTTTGTCCGTCGGCCAGATGATGGGGCTTCCAAGCGACGGTGCCGGTGCCGGGACAAGAAGTTGGTGAGTTCCAAGCTACTTTGAGGCCAGTCCACAGGACCCTCTCAGGGGTCTGAACCCAAGGCAGCAGGTGGCTGTGACTCATACCATGTCCTTCACCGTCTCCTCCTGTCTCCTCACAGCGAGGTCTCTTGGGCCCCCCGGGCCCCCCCGGGCCCCCCGGGCCCCCAGGCCTGCCTGGTGCTGAAGTTACCCCAGAGACCCTGCTGCAGGAGTTTCAGGAGATGTTGAGAGGTAAGGTTGCTGGCAGCTCCTGCCAGGTCCCAAGGCCCGATCAGGCTGGGAGGGGCCTGACCCCACATCACCTTCTTCCCCACAGAGGCCACGGAGAGGCGGTTCTCAGCTCTGCTGGACACATGGCTGCCCCAGGTGGGTGGTCAGCAACTGGTGGTTGAGGCTTTCCACTGCCAGCTGAAGGGGCCCATGCTGGTGGACCAGAGGACCCTGGTGGAGCTACAGAACTTCCAGACTGTGAGTAGGGCAAGCCAAGGGCTCGGGCTGGGCAACCCATGAAGAGTCCCACTGTATACCAGAGTGGGGTGGGGCAGGGTGGTAGGGTGGGTGGGTGTGGACAACTGGATCCACCTTTCCTGCCCACTGTGAGGCGGGGCCCTGCACGAGCCAGCCACTTACCTGCTGCCCTATAGCCCACCGCCCAGGGTGCCTTCCTGAGGGGGTCCGGACTGAACCTGGCCTCGGGCCGATTCACAGCCCCCATCTCTGCCATCTTCCAGTTCTCTGCCAGCCTGCACGTGGGTGAGCCAGGCAGCTGTGTGTGCAGTGGGAGGCAGGGGTGGGCTGACCCTGGGTGGCTGCAGACTGCTCCCTGGGATCCCTAGGCCTCAGACCACCCTCCCTGACCCTGCAGCTGCCTCCGGGTCTGTCCTGAAGCCAGTGTCTCCACAGACCACGGTGCGCTGCAGAGCAGGGCCCGGCTGCGAGCGCGGGACACTGTGCGTGTCCTCATCTGCATAGAGTCCTTGTGTCATCGCCATGTGTGAGTGCGCCCACCCTGGGCCCAGGGCTAGGTAGTGGGTGGTATCCTGGTGCCCTTGCTGACCCTGCGGTGCTGTGCCCAGGTCCCTGGAGGCCGTCTCAGGCCTGGAGAGCAACAGCCGGGTCTTCACAGCACAGGTGCAAGGGCTGCTGCACCTGCAGGTGAGGGCCAGGCGAGGTCACCCCTGCAGGCTCCTGGGACTCTGTGCACTCTCCATGTGGGTGGGCAGGTGCCAAGTAGGGGCTCTGCGGGTGCTGATGGCTGGACAATGCCTTCAGGCTGGACAGTATGCCTCTGTGTTTGTGGACAATGGCGCTGGGGTGGCCCTCACCATTCAGGGCGGCTCCACCTTCTCTGGGCTGCTCCTGGGCACATGAGGGTACCAAGAAGGAACTGCCAGCCACCTCGGGGAGAAGGTGAAGAGGATCCTCATGTTGGCCCCTGTGGTCACAACAATAAAGAGCCCCCGCCCTGTGCCTGTGGGTGCTGCCTGGTCATTGTATCGCGGAGGTGGGAGCAGGGTGGCTGACACCTGGGATGGGACTGGGGAGCACGTGTGACTCCATGGGGTGTGAGATGGGGGAACATGGCTGACGCCTACACAGATGGGGGGTGGCCAAGTGTCAGGCAGCTCTTGTCCCCAGCTGCGTTTACCACAGGTCCCTGGCCACCTGTCCAGAGGTCCCTGGCCACTGTGTTCTGAACTTGGAGGGAGCAGGCTGTGGCTCCCCAAGACCTGTTGTTCTCCAGCTGGAGGCAGGATGCTGGGATGTGGGGGAGTCAAGCAAGCAAGGGGCACCCAGGGGTGCGTCCTGGCAGAGCCAGAAGGGATCCAGGCTTTCACTGTCATGTTGGCCACAGGCACTGTGTTCTGAGCTAGAGGGCATTTGTCTGCCCAGGTATATCCAGTGTCCAGGCTTCGAGGGGGACACTGCCAGCAGATGTCCACATCTTGCACTTCTCCCAGTGATTGCTCTGGGTGTGGGACATGGTCCGAGGAAGCCATTTACTGTGGCCCTGGTGCCACAGCCAAGGTCCTGGCTTCATGTCCTATGGGTTTGAGCCCTTTGGGCCCAAACTGCTACCGTTTTGTCTTCATCAAATCCAGACTAAAGAATGTAAATTCTTCTTAGGATGTCCTGGCCTGCGCCGAGCTGCTGAGGTACCATCTCCAAAGGTACCCATGCCCTCACTGGTGGCAGCAGGCTTCTGGCCTCTGACTGCCACACGGATGAGGCAGGGGCCCATAGACCCTAGCAATCCTACCACCAAGACTGAGTAGGGAGCCACCTCCCCCATCCCAGGGTCCCCTTGAAGAGCGAAGGCTGTGTGAGGAGGAGGAGTCTGAGGGCTGTCACCTCTTCCTGGGACCCTGGTTTCCCCAGGCATGGGGGCAGGGGGCCTGGCACAGGCAGGCACTGTGGTGGTTCTCGGTGGGTTCTGACCTATGCCCAGAGGGCTTGCTCACTGTCATCCCCACCTCTGCCTGGTAACCTTGGGGTCAGGGCTGGGGCCATCTGGGGGACTCTGTGCTTCACTTCAGCTATTGCCACCAGCTCCTTCTAATGAGAAGGGACTAGCAGGCTGCAAGACTGGTGTGGAGCACCTCTGGGGTCCCAAGGGACCAACACATGACAGGTTCCCTGCCCCTGCTCCTGCTTCGCCATTACTGCAAGCCTGGTGGGCCATGGAGCCCAGGCCAGAGGCAAAGGTCAGGCTGGGGACCCCCCCAGCATCCTTGCCAGGCATGGCCAGCCTGTAGGCCTGGGCCCTGCCTCTGTAGTCCCTGTTCTGGGGGCACATTGCTCAGTGCTCACCACAGAGGGCAAAAGGTCGCCACTCACTGAGGCAGGGGAAACGAAGGACTTCCTAGGGCCTGTCCTGAAGATGCTAAGGTCATGGGCCCTGAGAGGCCAGGACAGGGAAGGGGAGGGTGGCAGGACACCAGAACCCTGGGGTCACCAGGTCTTCTCCACCTGCTTCTCAGTGTTGGTTCCTTTCTCATGGATTGGGCTGGGGTCCAGTGCCCACCAGACCCCCAGGCTTACAGCCATGGGGTCTGCTGACTCTTCATGGCAGCCAGCCGTCTACCCCTCCTCTGGCTGAGATGACTGAGATGCAAACGACAGGGTAGACAGCAGGCCCCAGAGCCCCACAAGGAGATGAGAGATGGGAGACGTAGCAGGTGGGCCCCTCGCAGAGCCGGGCTCGGGCAGGTGGCCAGGATTGGGGTGGGCCTATGTCTGGGGCGCCTAACTACCTGCATCCTCTGTCTCCTCTTCCCCCATTCCTGCCCCTCATTGGGGGTCATTAGCCACTTAGCTGCAATTCCCCAGGAATGTGGCTGGAGGCCCAGCAACACAGGGTTGGCTTCCAGGCAGGGTGGGAGCCAGGGACGAGAGGGTCCAGGCCCCAGGCCCAGAGCACACAGGCGGCGCAACCTCCTGCTGCACCCAGCTAGACTGTGTGGCTCTGGTGTCCTGAGGTGGATGGGAAACACCTGTCAGCACCCAGCCTGAACACCAGGCCTTCGGGCTGCAGGTGTCTGTACCACAACTGCTGGGGGCGAGGGCTGGCTGGGTCCCTTGGGTCAGAGGAACCCAAGGAAAGGCAGTTGTTTTTCTCCTGGGCTCGTCTGTTTGGAGGCTGGACTAAGGAGGCCCAGGCATGTGACCACTCCCCAGCCTCAGCTGGGGCCAGAGCCAGAGCAGCTGGCCCTGTGCGGTGCTGGATGCCCTCAGTTTGACCCATGACCCTGAGCCTGCCCTAGAACTGTGGGAGGCACAGGCTGGTCTTGCAGATCTGCCACCAGGCCAACTTCCCAGAGTCTCAGTCTGACCCTGCCGCCTGCCAGACTGGGACTGGGGGTGGACCTGGGGGAGTGAGTCCGTTGCAGCCTGGCCTTGCAGAGGGGCAGGCCAAGCCTTCCTGAGCCTGGGGTGCTGAGCTGTGCTGGATTCAGTCTTGGGCCAGCATTTGTTGTCATCCCCCCTCCTCCCACACTCTTGGTGTACTGTCCTGGGTTTGGACACAAACAGGAATGTGGACATCATATTTGGGGTGGCTGGAATGTCCTTTAGGGGCCATGCAGGAGTCAAGTGTGGGAAGCTGGGAAGGTTTTGGCCGTGGCCAGGGGCCAGTCTGCAGCTCCCGTCCCATGTTGGGTGTCAGCAGCTTTATCCCATCTGCTGTGGTCCTGAGGGACGAAGGGAGCTGGCCCGGTCTGTGCAGCCAGGTCAGCCTGGGGGTTCTCTTCCAGCGCTTGAAGAAGCTCCGTGTCTCATCCACGGGCTCCAGGCTCGGACTCTGTCCTGGCTCATGTCCATGGTCTGAGGACCAAGAGCAGCCTGGTGTGGGGATACCCTGGAGGCCTGCACGCCTCTCCCCACCTCTGTACCTGGGCGCCTGTGCTGGCAGGTGAATGTCCACAGGGTGACGCCGGGAGCCAGCATCCTGGAAGTCCTCTGTGTCTGTGTGTAGTGGGGTGCTTTCTGCCCTGGGACCAGGGCTGCTTCGAGGAGCCAGAACCACCAGGCCCCTACAGAGCAGTCACAGGGCAATGTGCAGGGCCAGAGCCTGTGCTCACCACTCACCCAGCTCAGCGGGCTGTGGCAGAGCTGGACTCGGTGACTCACATCTGTGGACCTGCTGCTCGGCAGGCTAAAAGAGGATGGCTTGAGCTCAGGAGTTCCTGACCAACCTGAGCAAAATGAGTGCTACCCCCTGCTCAAAAAAACACAAAATAAACATAAAGGGTTCTTTGTGACTAGTTAGGGAGAAAAAATTTTTTTAAAAGTGACTGTGGTCATGGCTTTTGGTGTCAGAGGGGCCTGGTGGTATTTGCTGTGCTAGGTAAAGTCAGCTGATGGGCTAGGGCCTTGAGCTGGCTCCCTGTGATGACCATGACCCCGGGTGAGGGTACTGGTGGAGGTTTTAGGGGCTCCTGGGCCATGTCCTGGGAGCAGCTCTCAGAGGCCAGTGGGGACTTTTGTCTGTGGAGTCCCTGCTGGCCTCACGAGGGAATGTGGCCAGGAGCTGGGCAGCATGTAGTGTGTGGAATCTGAGCCTGCTGTCCACTGATGCACACAGGTGGCCTGCCTCTGGGCTCCTGTTCAGACCATTCCAGCTCTGTGACCTCAGGTTCTGCTTGGCAGAACCTCACAGCCTGGGGCCTCCTGCAGCCTGAGGACTCCCTAGACTGGGCTTGGAGCTAGGTCCAGGTAGGCTGGGAGGCAGACTTGGGGCATTGGCATCTCTACCTGCCTGCAAATCTGACAGTCGCTCAGGTGAGCCAGGCACAAAACATTTGGGGACAAAGGGTCTTTGTTCAGGAGAACGTGGGGTGCAGCCTGCTCTGGGGCAGTGACTCACGGGTTGCTCAGCTGTAATAACATCAGTTTCAAAACAGGCGTGTCACACGTATGGGCTGGCAGGCTCCTGCCCTTCCCTGAGCCCACAGCCTTGAGACCGCCCCACCGGGGCTGGGATATGCAAGGTCACGGTGGGACGCTGGGTGTTCAAGGCTGAGCAAACTGCATTTCCACAGCAAAGGACCTCCACAAGCAGTGCTGCACCCAGTTCCCCTAAACCTGCCTCAGCTTCCCAGCTTCTGCAGGCCCAGCACCACTAGCCCAGAGGGCTGTACCCGCCACTGTCCCAGGCACACACAAGACACCCTGAGGCTCAGGGAGCCTCTTCCAGGCAACTGTATGTGATTCGTTCTTTGAGGCTGGCACGGCTGGGTACTATTGGGAGGCAGGCGAGACATGGCAGACCTTCTGACGCCGCCTGGAAACTGAGCCGGTGCTAGCCATCCATCACTCCTCTGGGGATCAGAGGAGGGGTCTGGGGGGCTGCAGGGCCCCTTAGGGGAGGCTGGGCCTGCTGAGACCCTCAGACGCCACTGGAGGGAGAGGCCGGGTTTGAGTTTCCTCCTCCTCCTCGGGTTGCAGGGCCAGGTCATGCCCTGGGTCCACAGGAGGTAGAGCGGGACGCAGGCCCACATGCCAACGGCTGCGCAGGGGGTGTTTACTCTAGAGGATGACATTGACAGCTGTCCAGGCTCCCGCACCTTTGTCTGTGCCCCCTATTTCTCAGCTTCGAACAGCATCCAGTCCAGCTCCAAGGCCAGCTGGCAGGTACAGCTCCATGGCCGCATCGCAGTTTCACTGGTGGCTAGGACAAGTGCAGAGGTGTGCAGCTGCTGGGGAGGGAGAGAGGAGGTTCAGGTCGGCTGCATCCTCAGCATCCGCCTATCCCCTACGTCACCCCACAGTGTTGCCTAGGTTCTAGTCCCCCTCCTCAGGCCACCCTGCCTTCCATGGGATGGCTCGAGACTCCTGGGGGAAGGGTGAAGTGGGCTCCCTCAAGACCCCATGGGGTCCCCACAGGACAGGGTGGGAAGTGTTGTGTGTCAGTAGAGTAGGAACACAGTGGGGCTGCCAAAGAATGGGGTTGGGTCCCATAGACATCAAGGAGGGTAGAGGGCCCAAGAGCAGGGCCCGTGGTCTCCAAGGCGCCCTGGAGCGCAGTGTTTGCTCAGAGACCCGAGAACTGGGCCAGTCCTGTGGTAACTGCACAGGCAAAAGTGGCCTCAGGGCACAGGCAGGCCTGTCACCTGCTCCCTGGGCTCTGTGGGAGACGCCAGCTCACCTGAGCCTCTTAGAGGAAAACAGGAGACAAGGCCAAGCCCTTTCCCAGGCAAGCACCAAAGAGCACATTAAGCTCAACCGGAAAAATGTTGCATGGCTAACTAAGCAACCCAGGATGCAGCAGGGCTTCCTCCTCTCTGTTGCTTTTCAGCTCTGCTCTGGGAACCTAGAGTGTCTGTGGCCAGCTGCTCCTGGGTCTGGGGGTCTGGGAGGCCCCTCCCTGTCTCCATCACATGCCCATGTGGCACCTGGAGTGTTCTGGTTTCTGGGGGTAAAGCACCACATGCCATGTGATTTAAGGGGCAGTTTCTGAAAGACCCAAGTCACAACCTCAGCCAGCTACAGGTGGTGCTGCCACTTCAAGACTCCTTGGTGTAGGGAGCTGGCCAGTCGTGGTCTCTCTGCTGCCTGTCTCCACTCCCTATAAGGGCCAGACCCACTGAATCAGGGACCTGGTCTTAACTAATCTCAACTAATCATATTTCTAAATAAAGTCCTCTTTAGCCGGGTGTGGTGGCATACTCCTGTAATCCCTAACACATGGGAGGATTGTTGCAAGTTCGAGACCAACCTGGGCTACAAAGTGTGCCCAAAGTCAGCCTGAACTGCACAGTGAGACCCTGTATCAAAAAGACAAAATAAAGCCGGGCGTGGTGGCACACGCCTTTACTCCCAGCACTCGGGAGTCTGAGGTAGGCGGAGCGTTGTGAGTTCGAGGCCGGCTTGGGCTACAACGCGAGCCCAAGGCCGGTCTGAGCTACATAGTGCGACCCTGCCTCAAAAAACTAGGGCTGGAAGTTTGGCTCAGTGGCTTAAGCGCCTGTCTGGCAGGCATGAGGCTATGAGTTTGATCCCCGGTGCCGAAAAAAAAAAAAAAAGTAAACAATAAAATCCTCTCTGCTACAATGAGGGTTAGGGCTTGGAGGCACAGTTCAGTCCCCAGCAGGAGCTTGAGAACCTGGGTCACAGCTGAGCATAATCTGTGAGGTGGGTGGAGATGAAGACCTGGACATTCCATCAGGTGCCCAGGGCTCCTTCCCCAAGGGTCTGCTCCCAATCTCCCTTCAGCTGGGTTGCCCAGAGGGCTGAGGGGTGGGGTGGGGGCCTAGGAGACCCAGACTCAAACTGTTCTGGTGTCTCCACGTAACCCAGGGGCAGAGGCCACAGTCACCAGGAGGGGGCAGCGGAGGGGCCCATCCTACCCGCACTCCCGGCAGCCTGTGCACCTTGGGGTGATGTTCACCACTGTTGCTCTGCCACCAAAGTCCACGTCCAGTGTTGCAGCGGATGGGGGTGATCTTAGGGCCACTTTAGGAGAGACACTGGTCTGGCCTAGGAAGACCAAGCTGTTGAGTGCCCCAAGCATCCCATAAAAGTGGCCTTGGGCATCCAACTTCCATCTCCTAGGGACCTGCTGGCACCTGGTGTCAGATAGCCTGGGCCAAGCCATGGGCTTCAGGAGTGGTGTGAGTGCCTTGGCCAGCACCCCAGCAGGGAGACTCTGCAGGGCAGATTTGAGGTGTCAGACAGGAGAAGGCCCAGAACTCCTGAGGCAGAGGCCAGCACGAGGCAGCCTAGGCTCCTTGAGGTCCACTGCTTGTGGTCAGTCCACTGGCTCCAGGACTGTGGAGAGCAGATGGCAACAGGCCACTGCACAGAGGGCCAGGCTCCTCAAGTCCTGACCACTCTGACTGTAGCATGGATGAGGGTCAGTCAGGGTGGCTCTGTTCTGCTTTAAAACTTAATGCATCAGGTTGAACAAGAAGAAGCTTCCAAAGCCAGTGGTGGCGCATGCCTTTAATCCCAGCACTTGGGAGGCTGAGGCAGGAGGATCGTTTTGAGTTTGAGACCAGCCTGGGTTACAAAGTGAGTTCAAGGCCAGCCTGAACTGCATAGGGAGACCCTGTTTCAAAAAATAGGGCCTGGGATTTAGCTCAGTGGTATAAGCGCACCTGCCTGGCAAACATGAGGTTGTGAGTTTGATCCCTGGTACCAAAAAAAAAAAAAACAAAAAAAGTTTCCATTTTTTTGGTTTTTTGAGATAGTCTTGTTATGTAGTTCAGGCTGGCCTTGAACTTACTATGCAGCCCATGTTTGTCTTGAACTCATGGTGATCCTCCAGCCTCAGCTTCCCAAGTGCTGCCATCGCAGGCATGTACCATGCCTGAGTGAAACTCTTTTTGGTACCAGAAATCGAACTCAGGACCTCACACTTGCCAAGCAGGTGCTATGCCATTGAGCTATGTCCCTTGCCCTGAAAATTCTATTTCCATATGTCAGAACTGTTGCATGTGGTACCACTGTGTGGTTCTCCCGTCCAGCCCATGGATCTTCTCTACTGTATGTCAAATGTTTTGCCAGAACATTAGTGCTATGGCTGTGTCTGATGTCTCCCTAAAGCTTCATGCAGTCATCACAGGTGGGGCTGCTCAGGGGTGCTAGGACAGAGGACACTAGGATTAAGGGTGTGAGTGCTGCTCAATTTGAGTGGCCTGGATAAGACAGAAGGGGCAGAGAGACACTGCTAAGGTCCTTGGCTGCTTTGCTACCTTCTGCCTGCCGCGAACCATTTCTTCTCTGCAGTGCCTCTCCGTCATGCCACCCTGCCTTGGAGCCAGCCGATTATGGACTGAAACCTCTACTAACTGTGAGCCAAATAAACCTCTTTCCTTTAGCTCTGGGTGTCAGGTATTTTGTTTTGGCTCTGAGAAAAAAGTAACTAAGACAACTGGCAAGCGATTATTTACACTTCCTCCCAAGGCCAACTTGGACATCTGCGCTGTGTGGGGTGTGGACTCTGAAGCACACAGGACATCCAGGAGTCTAGGGCACAGCTCTAGTTCAGCTCTGCCCCAGCCACACAGTCTCCTGACCTCCAGCCTCTCCATGCTCCTCTTCCTCATCTGTAGAATGGAGACACACCAACTTCTCAGACGACTGTAAGGGTCAGGTGAGATGGTTGGCACAAACATGGTCTTATTACCAACACCCCTCAACCTGGTGCTCCACACTGGACATGCAGAGCAGCTCGTCCTGGCTTCAAGGGGCTGTTAGGGAGCCCACCGACACCCACCTCTGAATGTGCAGGTCTCAGCACACTTCTGGTCCCATTGACCCTCTGAGGACAGGAGGGCAGGGCAGGCCCCTGACCACAAGGCCCTCTTTCAGGTCCAGTGCTGGGGAATCCCCCTTCAGGTGAGTAAACTCACAGCCCGAGAACCCAAAAGCAAGGTAATGAAAGGCAGTAGTGTCCTCTCCCCACCTGCATTCCCAAAGTGGGACTACAGAGCCCAGGCAACTAGACAAGGCCTCATTAGACCAGCAGCATGTGGTGATGTGCAGGGCTGCAGCTGAGGCCACCACAGGGCCATCTGTTTGTACTCAAGAAGGCTCACTTCTCCAAAGACCAGGCTTCCCTTTTCATATTAAATGGGAGCAAAATTAAAAAAAAAAAAAGAAAAAAAAAAAAGAAAAGAAAGGATGTACTAGCTGTGTTAAGGTCTGTGTGCTCTGCTGCCGGCCAGCAAGTCGTTTTCTCAGGACAGAATCTAGGAAGCCTCGTCAACACACCAAGGGCTGATTCCTGGAACTTGGGCTGATCTAAGTAACAGAGACTTGGAATGCCTGTGTGGAGGCCTTAAAAGGAAAGTCTGTTCAGAAAGAGACACAGGGACTGACTTGTGTGTAAACTTAAAAGAGAAATGGGCAGTGGGAAAATTCTTTGCGTTTAAACACACAGCAGCAGGGTCAGACAAGCTGTTGAAGGATTAACCCACACGTTCCAAATGCTGACAGAAAAGTCTCTTCTTAAATAATTCAAAAAAATACCTGGACACTCCCAACTTAAAGCTTACCTACACAAACTTCAGTATTTATAAATAGGACACAGGCAAATACTGAGTTATATTTACCATGAACTCACTCTAGGAAACAGATCACAATGCCATCAAAGCTAATCAATGTGAAACCAACTCAATTCTCAGACTTAAACATGACCAATGATACCGACCAGAGACACAAAGAATAATCTGGCCGGGAGGTACAAAGGCAGTTTTAGCGAAAGCCACATGGGCAAGTTCAGAGCAGGGGCCTGAGGATGGCTCTGCCCTTGGCGGTCGAGGTGGGCAGTGTGCCCTGGAACACAGTCACTGGGGCAGGTAGAGGGGATGCCTGGGTCCCCACGGCAGGGAAGTACACAGGCCAGGCTCCTGCTGGCTGCATCGGGGGTCAGCACATGGCACCCGGTCTGCACAACCACAAGGTGTTCCTGGGCTGTAGCAGACTGCTGGCCAGGGCCTCGAAGCTGTCCAGGCCGCTTGTATCCACCCCAGCCCTGTCAGGTTTTCCCCTGCTGGGTCAGGGGATGCCCTCCTTTCGCTGGCAGCACTGCGAGGGCGGCGCAGACCAGTCGTACTCGTAGGAGAGGCGCAGCTGCACCTCATGTGCGCACAGCCGGCCATCGCGCACCAGCGAGCGCTGCTTCTCCAGCATGTCCTCCGGGCTCTGCTTGTGTGTCACCAGGTACTTGTTGTTGCAACCGCGGGACTTGTACTCGGTGTCGAAGCGCGGGTCGTGCTCGCGCTGCACGTCCACGGGTGCCAGCCAGGCGCCCAGAGACACGTCCTCACTGTGCCACTCGCGCAGGTACTCGCGACTGTGGCGCAGGTAGCGCACCAGGTCGGCCGAGAGCACGTAACCGCCGCCGAGCGCATAGGGCAGGTAGTAGTCGCACAGTTGCCAGGCGGCCTCGCGCCAGCGCCCCGCCGGCTTCACGCGACCGCGGCCCGAAAAGAAGCCCCAGTAGAGGCGGCGGCGGCGCGCGGGCTCGCGCGCACGCAGCTCGTCCAGCAGCGCGTCCAGCCGCGCGAAGGTGTCGTCGTCTGCTTTGAGCACGAACTCGAAGGCCACGTGCTCGTCCAGCCAGGCCAGCATGGCCAGCACCTTGGCCGTGAGGTTTTCGTAGGCGTCGCGCAGCGAGGGCAGCAGCAGCAGATCGCCGTGCCGCGCCTGCTCACGCTCCAGGGCGCTGCGCTCCTCCGCGCCCAAACCGCCAGTGCCCACGGCGAAGCGTGCCCACACGTCTCCCGGGCCACCCCGCCGCGCCGCTGCCAGCCACGTGCTGCGGACCGCGTTGCGACGTTCGGCGGCGCGAGGCGCACTGGCCACCAGCACGGCCAGGAAGGCGGCGGCGCGGGGCGCGACGGCGGCGGGAGCGGCTTGTTGGGACGCGCAACGCGCTAAATACAACAGCGCGGCACCGCCAAACGCGAGGCCACCCAGGCCAAGCGCCGTCCGGCGCCGCCACGCACGCCGAAGCAGCTTCATCGTGGGCGGGCGCGCGCCGAGTGCGCAGGCGCGGCGCCGACAGGGTGGTGCGTGCGCGTAGCGTGTGTGCACGACTGCGTTCGTGGGGGCTCACTGCCTGGGCGGAGAGTAGAGCCAGAGGCAGCGAACCAGGGCCACTGTGATCCGGCGGGGGCCTGGCGGCGGCAAGGCCGGCGCCGGGGCTGGCCGTCACGTGCCCGCGCGCTCCCTTCTCACTGGCCGTTTTGGGGCGGCCGCGCCGGCGCTTCCGCCCGGAGATAGTATGGCGGCGCCGGTGTCCGTTAGAGAGAGGGACCGCCCCCGTTCGCCCCGCCCCCGGCCGGCTTGCTTGCCTCTTCCCGAAAGAAAGATGGCAGCGGCCTGAGCTGAGCGGCTGCCGGCGTCGTGGACGCTCTGCTGCGCTGTACGGACCCGGCGCTGCGGGAGGCCGGTGAGTGAGGATACCCGCGACCGCCGTGCACTGCAGTACGGGGCCTCGCGGCGCCACCGCCAGGGGCGGGCCCGGAGGCCGAGGTGGTCGCCTCCCTGGGTCGGGCCGGGTCCGCGGGTCTGGCCTCCTGCCTCACCCGGTGTCTTCCTGCCAGAAGCCACGGTCCCGCGGGAAACTGAGGCTGGAGAGGTGGGGGCTCAGGTCCCGACCAGCTAGGGGCCGGGGCCCAGCGTCTCTGCCTCGGTTTCTCCATCGGTAATATGTGCGCCATGATTTCTGGTCGTCTTGGGCTGGCTTGGCCTCCGCGGCGGGTCTGGCAGGCGCTTTTAGTGCTGCCTCTAAACCATCAGAGCCCTGAAACAGTCGATTTCGCCAAAAGTGAGCCCACGGATGGTGAAATACGTAAGTCCGCCGATCCACTGGACGCCTGGGGGCCCGAAGCCTCAGGTAGTCCCGAGCCTCACCTGGGCTGTGCGTTTTCCCGTACATAACAGTGGTAAAGCTTAGCTTATAAATTAGGCTCAAAAATAGCGAATAATAGAAGAGAACAGTTGTTGTGACAGACTGTAATAAAGTAACTAAATATTAATATTTTTGGGTTGCAATTGACTGCAGATATAGAGAGACAACGATGTGGCCCCCACTGAAGGTGTTTCCAGCTTGTTTATTGAGGGTTCACTGACTGCTTGTTAGAAACTGGCCACACCTGCTCCTTGAAATCCTGTCCTGTGGGATATGAAGACACTGGCGTGAGCAGCTGCCCAGCTAGTTCAGTCCTGCTGTTACTGTAACCCTGAGGTGAATGACTGCTGTGAGTGGAGGGCTGGAGGTTTCACTCCTCATGCCTGGTATTTGTAATTATTTAGGGTTACATTTTATATGTAACAGGTCGTAATTATTACATGTAATTCATCAAGATAAGTAGGGCTGGGAACTGTCTGTTCCTTTAAGTTATAAAGTGCAAGGCAGATATGGTGAAGCACACTCAATAAATCCAGCTAGGATGCTGAGGCAGGAGAATTGGAAGTTTGAGTCCAGGCCAGGGAACTTAGTGAAAACCTTGTCTCAAAATTTTATTTTATTTTATTTTATTTATTTATTTATTTTTTTTTTGGCAGCACCGGGGATTGAACTTCACAACCTCGTGCCTGTCAGACAGGCACGTAAGCTGCTGAGCTAAACTCCCGGCCCTGGTTTTTTGACGCAAGGTCGCACTGTGTAGCTCAGGCCAGCCTTGCGCTCGCGTTGTAGCCCAAGCCAGCCTCGAACTCACAATGCTCCTCCTACCTCAGCCTCCCGAGTGCTGGGATTAAAGGTGTGTGACACCATGTCCGGCCCATTGTCTCAAAATTTTAAAACATGTCTTGAGATGTAGCACAGTGCTCCTTGTCAGTCCGCAGACAGTCTGTTTGCACATAGCATGTATTTTTATGGCGGTGATTAGCGAGTTAACACCAGGAAGAAGCCTTCTTGGTTCTTCCTCTTTGCTTCCCTGGCCAGGAGAGCTGGGACATAGGAGTAGAGTCTCACCTGTGGCAGGAAATGACAGCTCTCAGCAGCTCTGAGAACATTCAACAGTACATACTTTGGAATTCCCTTCCTTGGGGGACCTCAGGCTCTTCTGGCTGCTGACAGGCTGCAGTTCTTCCTGGGCCCCATCCTAAAGGAACCCTGGACATCATCTTTTGTCTGTTTGATATACCAGAGGCAGCATTTGTTGAGTGTCTTCTGGGTGCAGCCAGCTCAGTACAAGGATACAGAAGCTGAGTGAGACAGGATCCTTGCTTATCCAGATCTGCAAGTTGTAGGACAGGAAACAGCTGCGACACACACTGGGCTCCAGCGGTACCTGGGGGAGGACTGGTAGGTGTGTTTGCCACTTGGACAGACTACAAAGCAGGAGTCCCTCTGTGCCAGGGCAGACTTCCTAGGTACTTGAGGCTTCCTGGCGTTCCTGTGGGAATGGGAGCAAGGACGTGTGTGGGTACGATTCTGTGGGACAGTGCCCAGTCCTTCCAAGGCCGTGGAGTAGCAGCCAGGGAACATCCAGATTCTTAGTGAAAAACGCTCACAGCCCTCACAGTGCTCAGGTTGGGCCCTGGAGAATGAGTGGCTGTAGTCTTACGGTGAGCCTCGTGACGAGGGAGAAGAGTCACACAGTGTCTGCAGTGCAGGCTGCGTTGTCAGGAGGCCCGTCAGTCCCTGGAGGTGGTGTCAGCTCTGAGAAAACTGAGCTGGAAACCCAGTGTTGTGTTTGTTTGTTTGTTTGTTTTGTGGTTACTGCAGATTGAACTGGCCTTTGCACTGAGCTAATTCCCAGCCCCACCCCCCTTTTTGTGATAAGATCTACTAAATTGCTGAGTTGCCCTTGCTGTGTCCAAAGTTTTGATTCTACTGGTGCCCAGTGTTTTTAAAAAAAAGAAAAATGAGCCAGCCATGATGGTGCACATCTGTAACCCCAGCACCCTGGGAAGCTGAGACAAGAGGATTGCAAGCTTGAGCTTTGTCTGGGAAACTTAGCAATTTAGTGAGACCCTGTGTCAAAGTAAAAAAAAAATTTAAAAAGGGAGTTGGAGGTGTAATTCAGTGTGAAGATCCTGGGTTCTATCCCTGTATTGAAGGAAAGAAGTGTGTGGTCTTAACCTATAAACAAGGCCTTTTGTCTCAGGTTATAAGATAAGCACATTTCCTCAAGTGTTTGTACTAAGTGATGAGTCTTTGCTTTTATTCTAGGCTCTTAACTGCTTGCTGGAGTCTGAATCTACTTTCAGCTTTCCGAGCAGTCAACCTGCGGCTGTGCTGGCCATCAGAGCCCTTGGTGGGGCCAAAGGCTTGGATTTGATCTGTGATCTCCCTCAGAGCTCTGCTGCTCCCTATCCCCACTCCTGGCCCACACCTTGCCCCATGGCGATGGCTTCCAGGCAAGCCCCTCTCTGTGGCCTGGCTGTACACTGCTTCTGGCTCCTGGGCTTTGTCCTTTTGATGGAGGCGTCTGCACGGCCAGCCAATCACTCATCCACTCGGGAGAGAGCAGCCAACAGGGAGGAAAAGGAGCTCCTGCCCCCAGACCACCTGAATGGGGTGAAGCTTGAGATGGACGGGCACCTCAACAAGGATTTCCACCAGGAGGTCTTCCTGGGGAAGGACGTAGGTGGCTTTGACGAGGATGCAGAGCCACGTAGGAGCCGGAGGAAGCTGATGGTCATCTTCTCCAAGTAGGTGCTGTGCTCGGGCTTTGTTTCCTCCCATGAGGGAGCATGGTGCTGCTGCAGGACATGTTCTGACTGGGTGCAGCCTGAGCAGAAGGTTGAGCTGGCACTCGAGTCTGCCGACACCCTGGGTCCGCCAGAACCCTGGGTCCACAGGGGCCTGGAGAGCCAGGGGTGGGCAGTGCCTGTGCCTTGCAGCATCTGCCATGGCCAGTTGTGGTCTGTCACCAGAAAGGTCACTGCAGCTTGCAGTAGCAGTGTCCAAGGACTGTCTAGGGACAGCCTTCCAGGGCTCCTCTGACTGCCTGTTCTGTGTGTTTGGGAATTTCTGTTTGAATCCTGGGTCTCCTCCCTTCTTAGATAGTGTCAGGTCTCTGAAGGGCCTTCCCCCCCAAAAACTGTGTACAAGGAGTGATTGAGTGACACAGGATGTTGACAACATGTTTGGAAACCATGGTTGGAGAGGGGTTCGGTGATGATTCTGCCTGTTGTGCTTTGAGGGGCAGCTGCAGACCAAACTACCCACCTCCTCACTGTCCCTGAAGCCCCTGCTGTCCTCCCCAGCAAGTCCCCAGGCCTCCTGGATTTCTGTGTCCCTGCCAGGTGGAGTGTATCACTATATATGGCTGGGTTGCAGCTGCCTGTGTTGGCCCAGGGGCCAGCAGTTCCCATCTTTCTGTCATGGGTCCTGGGGCCTTGTCTGACCTCTGCCTGCCATCTGCCCATCTAGAGTGGATGTGAACACAGACAGGAGGATCAGTGCTAAGGAGATGCAGCGCTGGATCATGGAGAAAACAGCTGAACACTTCCAGGAGGCTGTGAAGGAGAACAAGATGCACTTCCGGGCTGTGGACCCTGACGGCGATGGTACAGGGGCAGGAGGCTCCACAGTGGCAGCAGTGTGCCTAGCCTTGGTGGGAGAGGCCTGCTGCACAGGGCACTGGGCTAGGGGCCAGGGAGTACAGGAAACTGGGAGGGGGACCTGAGGCCCAGGCTGGGGGGCCAGTCTCCACCAGCATCGGTTCTTCATGCAGGTTAATATTTGTTGAAGACGTAGGATACACAGCAAGGACCAGGTGGGACCCAGTTGTTTTAACTAAAAATTGCAAAGCTTGTTATTAGTTTAGAGCTCCTTCCTGGCACTGTTTCTGCCACGTGCAGCCAGCCTCTTCCTCTTGGTCCCAAGGGATGGAGGCCCCTGGTGGCTCTGCAGGATGGAAAGTGGGTGCTGGGTGCTGGGAGAGACTAGGGGTTGGGCTCTGGCCTCTCCACCCCGAGACCACTGCCCTGGCAGGGCACTTGGGGCAGGTGGCCTGTGTCCTATGGCCGCCCATGGCTCAGGAATTTTAAACATTCTGACAGGTGCCGTCTGCCCTTTTAGGCCACGTGTCCTGGGATGAATACAAAGTGAAGTTTTTGGCAAGCAAAGGCCACAATGAGAAAGAGGTTGCTGATGCGATCAGGAACCACGAGGAGCTGAAGGTGGATGAAGAGAGTGAGTGCCAGGGTTGCCGTGCCTAGCAGATGGGTGGCCCAGAGTGGCGGAGAGATTCCTGGCCAGGCGGGTTGAGCTTGTCAGGTTGTGTGAGGGAGTGTGGGTCATACCGTTGTGGGCCTGTGTTAATCAGCAGGGGTGGATGTCGCTCTCAGCAGGAAGTGGGCGGCCAGCACTGATGACCCTCTGGCCTGAGTGCTCCCTGGGTTTGGCCCCGCAGTGTCTATCTGGCCCCCCTTAGTGTCCCACGCACCTAGTAGAACTCCTTGATGACCGATTGCATGTGTCATTACTCGGTTAGGCCCTAAGGAGGACTCTGGGGCCTTGCCCTGGCTAGAGGCTCAAGGCCTGGGGCTTTGCTCTGGAGGGAGAGCAGACTCAGTGCCACCATGGGGAGGTTCCATGGAGAGGGTGCAGCCTGTGCAGAGCCCTGAGATGGGGTAAAGGGAGGAGGAGGCCTAGCAGAGAGGTTGGAAGAGCAGTGATAGAGTCAGGAGCAGGCAGAGCCTTGGACCCCACTGGGTGACCCCACCTCACTTAGGGCCCTCAGGAAACCCTTGCCTGGGACATCAGAGCTGGGGGGTGGTAGGGGGAGTGTCATAGTTAAGGCCCGGGCTGTCGCTGCTTCTGCCTCCCCTGCCCAGTCGCACCTGTGATTCCTCCCCAGCCCTGTCTGGTGCAGCTTCGGGGGAGGACCTGTGGTGCTCTTTTTCTGCTCAGTCACTTGTCTGTCCTCACATTGTTGTCCCATGGGACTGGCCACACAGGGTGAGTGCGTCTGGCACTGTGCTCTGTGCCCTTGGTCTTTGGTGTGCAGCTTACTTGAGCCGAACAGAACTGGAACCCTTTCTCGGAGCACCAAGACCTCCAGTGGTCACTAGTTCCCTCGGTGCTCCCTGTGTTAGTCTTTGTTTTCTTCAAGTGAGGTCTTGACACATTTCCCAGGTTGGCCTTGAACTCCTGAGCTTCAGCTGTCCTCCTGTCTCAGCCTACTGCGTTGCAGGGATGACTTGGGCATGAGCCACAATGCCTGGCTCCCACTTCCTTTAGGTTGTCACAGGCTAGGCTGCAAGTCAGTGCCACGTGATGTCTGTTGTGGCCAGAGGGCGATGGGTCTGGGACTAATCCAGCCGCTTCTCAGAGGCCTGGACACCAGGACTTGGTCACTGGCCACTGTGGGTCCCGGATTGGTGGAGATGTTGTTTCCGCTCAGGGCCCAGTGGGAGCTGTGTGCAGTGTCAGTCATTTCTAGAAATGGGGTTTTTGCTGCACCGTCCTCCGTGCAGCACTGCACGTGGAAGAGATAGAGGAACAAAACAGACACCTTTGTTCCTACAGACGTTGCCATGGGTGACTCAGCCTTGCACAGTTTCCATTTCTGCCAGGAACAAGCAGCCAGGGGTATACCCAGAAAGGCAGGGGCTCTGAGCTGCACCTGGAGGGGTTCTTGTCTCTTGCAAGGGTCCTAGGCCATGCCCGTTTTCTGGGTCATGCTGGGGGATTCTTGGTCATGTCAAGAGGTCTGGGTTGTGACTTGGGGTTCTGAGCCATGTCCAAGGGATTCTGGGCCGTGTCCAGGGTTCTGCGCCATGTCTGGGAGTCTTAACTGTGAGTTTCAGGAGTTCTGGGCTGTGTCTTGGGGTTCTGAGTCATGTCTTGGGAGAGCAGTGGTGAGGTCAGCTGTGTCAAGGGGGCCTTTGTGTCCTCTTCTGGGGCCAGGCTTTCTTGGGTGGGCTGTCCCACATGTGGACTCCGAGTCATGTCTTGGGAGAGCAGTGGTGGGGTCAGCTGTGTCAAGGGGGCCTTTGTGTCCTGTTCTGGGGCCAGGCTTTCTTGGGTGGGCTGTCCCACATGTGGACTCCCTAAGCTCAGCACTGTGGAACTTCATAGATGTATATGCTGGAGCCTGCATGCTGGGGTGCCCACAGGTATGCCTCTCTCAGCACAGGAAGTCCTTGAGAACCTCAAAGACCGCTGGTATCAGGCGGACAATCCCCCTGCAGACCTGCTGCTGACTGAGGACGAGTTCCTGTCTTTCCTTCACCCTGAGCACAGCCGGGGCATGCTCAAGTTCATGGTCAAGGAGATCGTCCGGGACTTGGGTAAGGCTGTGCCCATGCCAGGCTGTGTCATCCCACAGGTTCCAGGCCAGAGAGGTTGTCCAGATCTCCAAGCAAGTCCTCAAGAGGCAGCTGTGGACGTTAGGCCAGAATCTACCAAGTCAAATGTGGCAGCTGCCCCACAGGTGTCTCCTGTGAGGTTGTTGCAAGTATGTCCCCCTCCCACCCTGTGTCCATAGACCAGGACGGCGACAAGCAGCTTTCTCTCCCCGAGTTTATTTCCCTGCCCATGGGCACGGTGGAGAACCAACAGGGCCAGGACATGGATGACAGCTGGGTCAGAGACAGGAAGAAAGAGTTTGAAGAGCTGATTGACTCCAACCATGATGGAATTGTGACCATGGAGGAGCTGGAGGTGAGTGAGGGCCTGTTGCTGAGACAAAGTACCCAGCACCCAAAGTTAAAGGAGGCAGGGTTTATTGTAACTGATGGTGTATAGAGGCTTCACTTCATAGTTGGCTGGTTCCAAGAAAGGGTAGTATGACAGAGGGCATCACAGAGGGGAAACAGTTCCGGGAGCGGGGGCAAGAGGCAGGAACACAGCAAAGTAGCTGTTAGTAAGCAGCAGCTGTTTTGTTTTGTTTTTTTTTTTTTTGGTACCAGGGATTGAACTTACAACCTTGTGCTTATCAGCCAGGTGCTTAGGCCACTGAGCTAAATCCCCAGCCCTGTTTTTTGAAAGAGGGTCTCACTATGCAGTTCAGGCTGGTCTTGAACTCACTTTGTAGCCCAGGCTGGTCTCGAACTCACAATGATCCTCCTGTCTCAGCCTCCCAAGTGCTGGGATTAAAGCCGTGCACCACCATGCCCCCATCAGCAGCAGCTATTCTATCCAGGCTATATACCCTTAGGGCAGGCACCCCGGGATATGATTGTCTCCACACCCATAGCTATGGCAAACCAATCAGTGGACTAATTTAGTGATCACACATTCTTAGTCCCAACGTCACACCCTCTGGTCCATCCACCCCCGAAAAGGCCCACCGAGGGCCACATGAGGCTTTGAGGGTCATCTAGACACAGGCTGTAGCAGGGCCTGCTTGTGTTCTGAGGACGATCCAGCCCTGTGCCTTCAGCTGGATGCCTGTGCCGAGGACAGGGAGCTGGCACGGGGTGGCTGTGGAGGGGGCTGCCAGGTGCTCGGACACTTGTTTGGCAGCCTCTCAGCTGCGTGACTCCAGGGGGGCCTGGGGCCATGTGGGGCTGGTGTTTGTGCTCAGCAGGTTGGAAGGCGAGAGCCCAGCAAGCTCCCGTCCCTGACGCTCGGCCATTGGGCTGGAAAGCAGCACTGCCTATGGGAGGCATTATGAAGTTCTTTTCCTTTTTGTGTTTTGGTGCTGGGAATGGAACCCAAGGCCTGCATGTACCATGCAAGCCCTCTGCCCCTGAGCTGCACCCCAGTCTCATGTTGGCATTCTTATGGGATCAAAAGGGAACATGTCAGCTCCAGTTCTTCTCTTTCTTTTTTTTTTTTTTGTGGTGGAGGTGTCGGGAATCAAACCCATGACCTCATACTTGCCAGGTCAGCCCCAATTCTTGAGTGGCCACTGGGCTGGCTGCAGCTATGAGGACCTTGGGGCACGGCAACTTTCTGCCACGTGGGTTGGAACCTCCCTCCTAACTGTTTCCACTGAGCTCCTGCGTGGGTGCTGCCTGGGCTTGTTTTTCCTGCTATTGAGTGAGTCATTTGGGTCTACAG
The DNA here is from genome assembly GCA_004363535.1 of Dasyprocta punctata. Lineage (NCBI taxonomy): Eukaryota > Metazoa > Chordata > Mammalia > Rodentia > Dasyproctidae > Dasyprocta > Dasyprocta punctata. The sequence goes on along the minus strand of RJWM01001987.1, from coordinate 18,683 downwards.
CAGTCCTCTCTGACCCTAGCCAGGTCAGGTATGGCAGGGGTTGGAAGTCTCGGCAGACAGCTGGGCTTTCCCTGCCCGCCGGCTAAGTCACTGTCTGCTCAGGGCTCCTTGGAGGCCTAGGCAGGCATCCTTCTCATCCTTCCAGAACATTCCAGGATATGTCCACAGCCCAATCAAGTGCAGCATTTTAAACCAGGACCTGCTTTTGTGGTGGTCACTGTGCAGAGCCAGGCCAGCTCTCCCCAGAAGCAGGAAGTGCTGCTTTTCACCCTGGCATGGTGTTGGTGGTGGTGTTTCGAGACTCTGTCCCCCAGTGATGGGAAAACCTGGGCTGGATCCATGGGGCCATGTGGTTATGGCGTGCTAGGAAGGGGCTGTTGATCATGCCTGGCTCCACTGCAGAACTACATGGACCCCATGAATGAGTATAATGCCCTCAACGAAGCCAAGCAGATGATCGCCATTGCTGATGAGAATCAGAACCACCACCTGGAGCCCGAGGAGATCCTCAAGTACAGCGAGTTCTTCACGGGCAGCAAGCTGATGGACTATGCCCGCAATGTGCACGAGGAGTTCTGAGTGCTGCTGCCCACAGCCCCTCACCCCCAGGGGCTGCGGGCCAGGGCAACAGGGACTAGTGCTTGTCCTCTTCCCAGGGCCATCCCAGAACCTCCCTTTCACTGCTGCCCGTGACTGCGTGCTCGGGCTCTGCTGGGCCTGTGCCATGGCCTGGGTTTATTAAAGTTGTGCTTAGCAGGCTGTGTTCCTCTGCAGTACCTGTCCCCATCGGCCACCTCCTGCTCAGTTGCCTGGCATTGTCTCTGTCCTCCTGTTCCCTGACCGCTACTTCTGAGAACTGCTGAAGGCGCTGACCACGTTGGGGCGTGGAACTCTGGGGTGGCCACCGTGGGAAATCACACAGCCTCTGCCGTTTCCTTGAAAACTGAAAGATTAAGATGAAACTAGATGCACTTTGCTGGAAATGAGTAGCCAGGCAGCGCGGAAGGCTCCTCCTCCTTCCTGGACTGGGACCGTGGTGTGTGGGGTGGGGTCTCTGAGAAAGAGACTTGTCATGGGAATCATTAGTTTACTTTGAAATACAGTTGCCTTTTTCTCACTGCTGTATTCTTTTGGTGAAAAAAAAAAAATTTTTGTGGCCAGGTGGCTTCCACTTGAAGTCTTTGAGGTGGGCGATTTGGTGGCAGAGGGGTTTCTAGCTTTTGCTGAATGTTTTGATCCTCCCGGAGATAGAAGTGAAGCTGGGACCTGATGGCTGTGTCTGGCCTGCCTGAGGCCTGTGGGGGACAGAAGGGGGATACGGCAGGTTGGGGGAGCCTCCTGCCAACTCCAGCAGAGCCTGATTTGGGGTTTGCACAGGCCTGGGCCACTGTCTTAGTGGAGGGCCAGCCCAGAATTGCACACCCACACAGCACGCTGCCACGGCATGCCAGGTACCCATCCCCTGATGGGTGGTGGCTGCCGTACTCTCCCAGTTCTGTCCTCAGCTGCAGTGTTGCTCTGCCCTGCCTCGTGTGCCTCCCATGTGAGCCAGGGTCTTGTACACAGGAGGGGAGCTGCTGGCCCTGGAGCTGTGCTGGCACCTGGGCTGGTGGCCAGCCAAAAGACTTCAGAGCCCAGGCTGGGTGAGGTGGCAGGAAGGCAGTGCCTGCACCTTGGGTGTAGGCCGCTCTGAAGCTGTTGCTGCCCGCCCCTCTGCTTGGTTGTGGCCTTGCACCAGGAGGTTCACAGCCCTTGGGTGTCTGGGCATCTAGAACCCTGCCTCGGGCAATGTGGACCCAGGGGTGTGAGCCAAGGGCAGAAAACCCGATATGCAGCCTGTCCGGTCCTTCAGAGGCTGTTTACCTCTGGCCTGGTGCCCAAGGGGCAGCAGTTTGTGGGGATGTGTGAGCCTTCTGTGCCCCAGCTGTGCTGAGGGAAGTGTGGGGCCCTTCCCTGCTCCTCAGTACTCTGTCTGCCCTGTGATCTGGGGGCCCTGGGTGGATTGGGGTGCACCGCAGGTCACCTGTGGACAGATGCTGGCTACTCAGTGTGCAGTGCCAGGGACAGCAGGGACCAGAGTGGCAGCCAGGGAAGGAGGGGGTTGCCTCAGGGTCCGGACTGTATACCAGGATCCCAGACCCCTGAAGGACCCTTTGACAGAGGAAGGCTTCTCTCCATCGTGTGGGAAGTGGGGTATGAAAGCTGGATGGCCCTTCTTCGAGGGCCTGTGGGCTGGGGCTGGTGTGCACTGCCGTGTGGCTCCTACCCACTGGGGGCTCAGTGAGAGTACCTGCGGGGTGGCCCCTCTTCCCCCTGCCAGCATGGCACATTTTTGAATTTCCCCTAGGTGGGCCAGGGCCTCTGCTCTCACCTGTGCCCCTGGGGGTGGGGAATTTCCAGCCTCTCCCTGCTGCTTGTCCTGGGAGGGTGACTGGGGTCCCCATGGCAACTGGCAACATTAACTTGAGGACAGATGATCTCATCAGGGCACAGTTTAATAGGCACAGAGGGACACAGAGGCCCCCCACCTCCTCCGGCTTGGGAATCCTTCAGGATAGTGTAGTATTAGGGGTTTGCATGTAAGAAAGTGTGAGGGTGCATATATCCCTTCCCTTCCATGGGCATGTGTGTGCATGAGTGCTTCTCTCCAGATGCCTGTGCACCCCATCCTTACCAAGTGGTCATGGGACTGTCCAGGGCCATGCCAAGGACAGGAATGCCCAGGGTAGACCATCTTTCTGTTCGTGCAGAAGTTTCCTAAACTGAGCTGTTTTAGCAGTGGTCTCAGCATGGGCCTGTTCCCTGTGTGGCCAGCAGCCAGGGTTTTCCAGGAGACAGCCTGGCCATTGAGGGGACACACGTGTACATGTCCCAGTGTGTTGGGGGGGAGGGAACAGACACACACGTTTGCACACCAGCACAGCCTGAGCGTGCTCACGCACCATCCTCCTACCCCTCCCCGCCCTTCCGCAGAGCCCTTATAGCCACATCCTGCAAGGAAAAACCCCAGACTCCTGTGAACGCGGCTGAGGATGTGCGTGGGGGCCTGTGCCCTTCTGCTTCTGGGGCTGGTGCTTGGCGCCATGGCTGGGCACAACTGTGTCGGAGACACTTACTATAATGGCCGCATGTGCTGCCATGACTGCCAGCCAGGTGAGTGGCCTGGCCTCAGGCTGGGGACATGGTGTTGACACAGTCCAGTGTCCTAGGGTGAGTGAACTTGGGCCTGACAGGAGGGGCGGGGCCAGAGGTGGGGCCAGCAGCTGAGCCTCTGCAGGCCCAGGCTGGTCCATGAGTGCCGGACTCAGCTCTGCTACAGGTAACAGGATGGTGAGCCGCTGCAAGGACACCGTGGACAGCGTGTGCCTCCCGTGTGAGCCTGGTTTCTACAATGAGGGTGTCAACTACGAGGCCTGCAAGCCATGCACGCACTGCAACCGGAGTGAGCCCCCCACCCTGCCCCTTAGTCCTGCCCAGCAAGGGCGTGGGCACACCTAGCACCCACCCTCCAGGACCCTACAGAAACAAAGCCAGACCTCCTTAGGCTCCCCTCCCTTGGATCCCTGGAGCAGCAAGGGCTCTCCCAGGCAACACTCCTTCCTGGGACACGTGGAGGCCCTGTGGAGCTTGTGTTTGCCACATGGCCTGTTCTGAGCTGTGTGGGGCAGAGTGGGGCCCTTGGGGGTCCTGACTCAGGCGCTGTGGGCTGTGGACTGGTAGTGGGAGGCTGGGGCCGTCCCTGGGATCATGTGATCAGGAGAGGCAGAAGACAGCAGAGGGTTTTTCTAGGGGAGGGGAGGGAGCCCAGGGCCTCCCTCAGGGCCTACATATGGTCCTGGCTGAGGCTGCCCCTACACTGATGGGAGGCAAGCTTGTCCTCCTGGGCCTTGTCCAAGCCCCCACCTAATCCCCCAGGAAGTGGGAGTGAAATCAAGCAGAATTGCACAGCCACGCAGGACACCGTCTGCCATTGCAGGCCTGGCACCCAGCCCTTGGATGGCTTCAAGCACGGAGTTGGTGAGCCTCAGGGTGGCCCTGGTGGGACAGCCTGTATTTTCAGGGCTGCAAGTATCCATGGACCCTGGTCCTTCATGTAAATGGGCCACATCCCCATTTCACACACTGTTACTGGCCCCAGCAGGCTGGGGCAGGACTGGGCCCTGGTTGGCTCCCTAACCAGGCTCAAGGCCCAAGTGTGGGCAGGGAGGGGTCCCTGCAGCCCCACTCTCTCTCTGCCTTCCACTCCCCATGGGGTGAGCACCCAGCCCCGTGGGCCCCACCTCAGCAACTGCAGTGTCCAGGCCCCTGGCACCATCAGGCAGCTGAGAGTTTGGTGTCTGCTGCAGACTGCAAGCCCTGCCCTCCTGGCTATTTCTCCCTGGGCAGCAATCAGGCCTGCAAGCCCTGGACTGAGTGAGTATCAATGGAGAAAGGGGTACTGGGAAGACCCAGGGACCTGGGAGAGATCAGGAGCTGGGTATAGGGCCTGGTTATGCAGTGGGCCAGGTCTGGGACCAGAGAGCTGGTGGTCAGTGAGCTCCTGGGGTCTGCTCTCCAACAACGATCTTGTAGAAATCGCTGTGGGTGCAGTGTATATGTGTGTGTGAGGCACCCGGCAGGGCCAGAGGTGTGAGTGTGAGGCCCCAGCCCTCACCCCAGGAATGTGCCAGGCCCTGTCACCCACTGTAGGCCACCCATCTTCTTTAAGCCTCCCCAGTAGATTGGCAGAAGTGCCTGGTGTTCGGGGATGCCGAGACCCAGCTGAGCACCATGGGCTGGGGTGATGTGGTGAGCCATAGAGGGGAAGCTGAGGCCTGGACAGGGCCCTTGGCTGATTCTGGCCAGAGTCTGAGGCTTCCTGTGGTGACCACTGTGGACTCGGTCACTGTCTCAACCTGATCACCTCTCCCTGCCCCTAGCTGTGCCTCAGCTAGGAAACAGACCCTGAAGCAAGGCAGCAGCAGTTCAGACGCCATCTGTGAGGACAGGAGTCCCCTGGCCACTCTGCTGTGGAAGACGCAGGGTCCCACGGCTAGGCCTACCAAGGCCAGGCCCACCATGAGCCAGCCCAGCATGGCTCAGCCCACCACATCCAGGCCCACCACGGCCTGGGTCAGGACCTCTCAGGGACCCTTCATGCCACCCTCGGAAGCGCCTAGGGGTGAGGGCCTGCCCAGGAGGGGAGGAGGAAGAGGACAGAAGGCCGCAAGCTGCCTGCTGGCCTCTTGGACCTACTCACCTGGTCCCTCCTTGCAGGCCCGGTGCTGGCTGCCATTCTGGGCCTGGGCCTGGGCCTAGGCCTCCTGGTCCCTATGGCCGCACTGCTGGTCCTATACCTGTACCGAAGGACCTGGATGCCTCCTGGTGTCCCCAAACCCCCTGGTGAGCAGCGGCCATGGGCCTGCCCCATCTCCTAGAGGGTGACCAACCCCCACTGCAACCTCCCACTTTCTCCTCACCAGGGGGAAAAAGCTTCCGGAAGCCCATCCAAGAAGAGCAGGCTGACGCACACTCTACCCTCGCCAAGATCTGAGCAGAGTGGGGGGCTTCGTGGGCTGGGTGCCCCAGGTGCAGGCTGCCCGCCTGTGCCCTCTGCGCCGTTCTAGGTGCTGGGCTGGCTCTGGGTACTTCTACGTATGTTGTGCATACTACCTGCCTGGACGGTGCCCCAGTAAACATACTGGCAACCTTGAGTCTGCAGTTGGCCTCACCCTCCTTGGCTGGGGCAGGGCATCAGATCAGGGAAGGGGTGGAGTCCATTTGGAGTGGGGGTTGGGGTGTGAGGGCCCTGACAATGCCAACATGAAAATGCTGGGGGCCCAAACCTGGCACCTCTTGAGAGTCCAGAGCCTCTGCTGCAGGGGACCCTAAAGCCTGGGCCGCTTGAGAGGGGACTTGGCTAGGAACTGACAAGAACAGGGAGGGACCTGAGTACCCTGCTCACCAGGGGCCCTTCCCGGGCTCTGCAACTCTTGGAGAGAATCCAGTGCTCTTCTTTCTCTTTAGCCAGCAGCCCTACCCCTCTACACCTGGTAAGGGGCAGCCCAAGACCCCTTAGACCCCACCCTGGGAGTCCCTGTAGTAATGGCCACTGTCCTCATGTCCTTGAGGGTGGGAGCATTCCAAAAATCAGGAACTTTGGAAAACAGAAGGCTTCTGCTTGAAGCCAAACTCTAGATTTGTTTTGTTTTGTTTTTTTGAGAGAGAGAGAGGGTCTGGCTGTGTAGTTTAGGCTGCCCTTGAACACTATGTAGCCCAGGCTGGCCTCAAACTCATGGTGATCCTCCTGCTTCAGCCTCTTGAATGCTGGGATTGTAGCCATGTAACACTACACTTGGCTGCTTGAGCCAAACTTTGTTCCTTGAGTCCTGTGGCATGAGCAAGTGTCCACAGCCGTCTTGAGGTAGGAACCCAGATGTCTACCAACAGCAGATTGAATGAATGAACTACAGCAAGTTCAAGCAGCTTTCAGGGACAAAGAAGGTGCTGTGACCCCACTCTGAAGTCCCAGGGCCCCAGAGCTGCCTTTGGCCTTATGGGGACCCCCCAGCATCTGGGAGTCAGAGAGCGCCTGCAGGATGGGTGCCTGTCAGAACCCATGTAGGAAGCATCATCCATTTGGAAGTGGTCAGCAGGGGTGGGACCAACCTGGCCAGCAAAACCACAGGCCACAGGCAGGACCAGGTCTTCAATGGGTATCCTGTGTCAGGAGCAGTCGTGCACAAGTCAGAAACACCTGGGTGCTGGATGGTCTCCCATGAGTGTCCTTCAGAGCCACAACATAGAGTCATGCAGGGCAAGGGGCATCCTGTCAGCTGCAACCCACGGCATGGGACTGGCACGGAGGAGCCCGACAGCCTGGCCCTGGCTGCTCAGTCACTTCCTCTTGTCCCTTGGTTTTCTCTGCCCCACCCTCTTCTCTAATAACCTCAAGCCCCCTCTGTGCAAGGAAGCAGCCATCCCAGGACGGTCCAGCACCCCTTGCTGAGCTCCCAGAAGGGGTCTAGGGTGCCCCAAGCCAGCAGGACAGTTCCAGTGGGCACCCAGATGGGGGCTGGGTGGGGCATGGATGCCCAGTGGGTGCTGATGCCTGGGGCTTGGAAGGTGAGTGTAAGGGGCAGCCTTAGCCTTTGCATAGCTGAGGGCTGGGCGGGGATGTCCCCATTTGCCAGAGAGCTTCCCAGGCTCCTCAGGAGCGGGTGAGGAGAAGGGCTAGGGTCTCCAGACCGAAGGGTGAATGGGTTTATCCCACCACTCCCTCTCTCGGGTGCAGAAGTCCTTAAAAGCACGGAAGAACACCCCGCGGTGTGCCCCCAGGAAGCCGGGGGTGGAGAGGGCCAGAGGCGGCTAGGAGGCGGGTCTGGGCGGGGTCTGGGCGGGGCTGAGCCTCTGGTGCTAAACCTCCAGGCGCAAACCCGGCCTAAGTGCCATGGGGCCGCGGGCGGCCCTGTACGGGCTCGGGCTCGTGTTGCTCAGCGTGCTCAGCCTTGGTCGCTGCCTTGCCAAGGGATCCTGTGGCCCAGGCCGCTTTCTGAACGGGACAGGGACCAACTCGAGGTGCTGCAGCCTGCGCGCCCTGGGTGAGGCCGGTGCGTGCCACCGGGGATGGGTTGGTTTATGGTGGTCCAGGAGGGTGGGCACTGGGTGGCTGGCTGGTGGGCAAAGTGGGGTCCTAGAGGGAGGCTGAAGTACGGCTGGGCCAGTAGCCCAAGGGCCTGGAGGGGGCGGGGCGGGGCCTCCCAAAGAGGGGCCTGGGGTCTTGCCTCATGGGCTGCTCCCTGCCCAGCTTGGGATCCCAGCACCCCTTCTGCCCTGCTCACTGCCTCTGACCTGCAGCCGTGGGTGAGGGATGATCTGGGGAGGAAGATCACAGGAAACTGCCCTGTCTGCTACCTGACAGTGGGGAGGGTTGCTCTAGCTGTGCAGAAACTCCAAGTTGTCCCTGGGGCCTGGGAGGGGGCTGGTGCAGGAGTCAAAGGACTTGTGGGCCCCAGATCCAGGGTCCCCCAGGGTCCCCCAGGAAGCCCCCGGTGATGGCTCTGTCTAGCAGGTATGTGTGACATTGTAGGTACTCTGAGAGCAGCTCAGAGCAGTGGGGATGGCCAGGCCAGATGTGCAGAGGAGCTGGACCAAGGCCAGAAGGGGTCCTGGAGAGGGTGGGTCTTGCCTAGCTGCTGAGCACCCGATCTGTCCCTGCCCAGGCAAGGCCCATGCTATAAGGGACTGTGAGTGTGTGGAGCCGGAGTACCACTGTGCTGACCCTGAGTGTGGGACCTGCAGATACCACCCTTGCCCACCGGGCACAGAGGTGCGGCCTGAAGGTGAGGGCTTCGGATGGACCTAGCAGACCAGGGGTTTGACTCAGTCCAGCCAGCAGTCAGGAGCCAGATGTCTTCCAGACAGGGCACCAGCATCCTCAGCGTCCCTCAGGTGTCTGTGGGTGTTCAGCTGTGGAGGAGCCCTTCTGCCTCTTAGTCTGGGTTCTCCCTGCTGTGAAGAGGGGGTGGGGCCTGCTGCTCTGAGACCCCCGCTCTGCAGTCCAGGCCCTGCCCCCTCCCCTGTCCATTAACATAGGCATAGGTGGATGCTCCAGCCCTGGAATGGGCATTCATGGATGCTGACTATCCAGGATCCCTGTTCTGCGGGCATCAGAGACCTGCTGGATGATGACTTGTGAGGTCAGACCCCTCTGCACTCACCCCAGCAATCCAGAGGCCTGTCTGTCTGTCTGCCCCCAGGGAAGCTCAAATATGGCTTCACATGTGTCAGCTGTGCTGTGGGGACCTTCTCCCAGGACCGTCAGGGCCGCTGCAAACCTTGGGCAGAGTGAGTCCCAAGTGGGCATAGCTGGGCAGCCCAGTCCTACATGAGGGAGCCTCTCCTGTCCCTCCCAGTAGGGCTGTTCCAAGGGCTGAGGATGATACCTTCTGTCTGTGTGTCCTAGCTGTGGCCAGTTTGGGTTTCTCACTATGTTCCCTGGAAACAAGACCCACAATGCAGTGTGCCTCCCAGGGCCACTGCCCACGGAGCTACACAGCCAGCTGACCACCGTCCTCCTTGCTATGGCCTTCTGTATCCTCATCCTGACCACTGTCCAGCTGGGCTTGCACATCTGGCAACTGAAGCGGCAGCCTGTCTGGCCCCGAGGTCAGTTGTGTCCTGGGGAAGTGGGTGGGGTGCTCAGGCTGCCTGCTGACCACAGCCCCCTGCAGAGACCCAGCCACTCCTGGAGGTGCTACCACCACCTGCTGAGGACACCTGCAGCTGCCAGTTCCCTGAGGAGGAGCGGGGGGAGCGGCTGGAGAAGGGTCGGCCAGGGGAACAGTGGGTGTGAGGCCTGGCCATCCTCAGGAGCAGCTGCACCCGAGCTGGGCCCTCTGGAGCCTGGCCCTGCTCCCTGCGACGGTGGAAGTGGGTGGAGGATGGGGTCAGTGCTGAGACCCCAGCTACACAGAAGGGGGGTGGCCATGGCAGGGCTCTGTGGCAGACAGTGCCACAGCTGTCTCCTCCCTCTATAGTGGGCTGCAGTGTCTACGACCAGACCTGGCCGCAGCCCTGTTCTCAATAAACACTTGTGCAGTGACCAAGTGGACATGTATGAGGGGTAGGAGGACGGGGCAGAGAGCAAGGAACCTCGTCCATCTAAGCCCAGGTCTCCTTCCCATGATGCAAAGGTTCTAGGAGGCTCAGGAGGCTTCCTGGCGGAAGGATCCGCGCTGGCTACCTGGTCTCAGCTTCTTATCGACCCCCCCAACCTGTCTGCCTGTGCTGGGCAGCTGTATCCACTGCCCCTCTCCATCCCCATAGAGGCTGGTTTCTGGCTCTGCCCAGGGTTGTCACCTTACTTCACTCTGCCATCAACCCAGGGCCTGTCCAGTGTCTACCCCAGCACACCTCCCCATGCCACTCCTCCTCATCCAGCTCTCTGGGGCTCAGTTCCAGGTCTCACCCAGCCCAGGTGCTCCTGGAGAGATCTGATAGCAAGATCTTGGCGCAGCTGTTCAGGAGGTGCAGGCCAGTGGAGACCAGTCTCAGCAGTGCCCTTGAGGCTTCCACGTGCCTGGCACGGCCCCCCCTGGGGTGCCCTGGCACCCCCTCCCCTACAAGTGCCTTTTGGTCTCACCTGTCCTCAATCCCCATTGGTTTTTTTTTTTTTTTTTTTTTTTTTTTTTTTGAGGCAGGGTCGCAGTATGTAGCTCAGGCCGGCCTTGCGCTCACGTTGTAGCCCAAGCCGGCCTCGAACTCACAACGCTCCGCCTACCTCAGCCTCCCGAGTGCTGGGATTAAAGGCGTGCGCCACCACGCCCGGCTTCCCCCCATCAGTTCTTGATGCCATGGGCTGTGGTGGACCAGCCTGCAGATGGAGTGGGGGATCTCCACTGTCCTTGGGGTGGCAGTCACAGCCCCCTGCACAGGCTTGGGAGAATGAAGGAGGCTCATCCAGTCTGATGGGGGTGGAAGATGTTGGGACCTAGAACATGAGGAGCCCAAGGGCCACAGGGAACGCCTGGAATACGTGCCAGACAGTGGACACCCACTAGGCAAATGCTCTGGAGTTGCCGTGGACCTCTCTCACTGCAGGGCTGAGGACTCACGCCTACATTGCCAGCCGGAAGGGGCTTGAGCCACTTGTTCCCCACAGGATACCACAGGGGCGTCCCCAGAAAGCACCAAGGCCCGCTGACGGTGCTGGAAACTCCTCAGGACGTCACCATGGGGCAGACAGTTACCAAAGCTGGTGGGGGATTCTGCAAGCAGCCTGGCACTTCTGTGCCCTGGGCCTGCCCAGCCCCCACCCCACAGGTCTCCCTGCTTGCCAGCTAGGCAGGGACCTGAGACAGGGACCGGGCTGGAGGGCAATTGGGGTGATGAGGATACTCCCAGGGATGCAACCCTGGGTTCTGGTGCAGGGAAGGTGCTACTGCCTCTGTGGCAACCCGTCAGGGCCACCACTTCCTGAGGAACAGCTTGCACTCTCCTGCAGATCCTGGCTGCCAGGGGCACTGCTGGTGACACTGTCGTGGGGGACACAGTGATGAGACTCTGGGTGGCCCAGACCAGTTCCAGATCTCACAGCAGCTCCTGGGAACCCCCACCCCAGTCCCCAGGAGCAGCTCTCCTGCTTGTCCGGAAACCACAATCCCCCTCCCCCCAGTTCTGTGCTCAGCCTGAGATAAGGGCCTTGAGGCCACCTCTGTTCCCAGAAGTGCTTCCGGCCACAGCTGGCTGCCCACCCTGCAGCCACCCTCTTCCGGCTGGAAAGGACCCCTCCCTTCATGCAGTCTGACTTGGAACCTGCAGTGGGGGCATGAGAAACCCTTCCCAGACAGAACTGGGCACCCTCTGTCCCAGGAGACCTGCAGAGGACCCTTGAGGGCAGGTGGCTGTCTCGGCTTCAGCTTGGGATGTGGTCCCCTGAGCAGGTGATGAGCTGTCCCTCCTGTTCCCTCCGCCCACTGACCTCTGAGGAAGGAGCAGGGCCTCACTTCTGAGGGGCTGCTCTTTGGCTAGCATTACCTGAGGGGGTGGGCAGCAGCTGTTTGGGCGGGGCAGGTGGCAGAGTCCACCATCACCTGTCCCATCTTCCCAGGGGCTTCACGGATGGGGCCTCTCTAGAGACAGTAGCTATGGGTGGGATGTTGTTGTCCCCTTCTTGGAGATACTTTTCTAGGGGAGACGGGTTGGGGATGTGGGAAGCTGCTGTGATCCGTGCACCTCCTGAGGTTCTTGGGGTGAAGGACTGCTAGATGATGAAAAAAATAAAGACAAAGCTGGGGTCAGGTGAAGGAAAGGTACTGCTCAACCAATGCAGCACATTTATTTATATACTCCCAAGAAGGATGTTAATTTCAACCCAGCTTCCTAGGCTTGTTTTCCTGTCTGACCTGGGCCCCTTGCCTTCTTGGTCCTGGAACAGCTTGTTTGTTTTGTCTGTTTTCAGGGCTGGTCTTGCTTTAGCCCCACACATGTGATTGATCTCCAGCTTTAGGGGCTCCCACGTGGGAGCCCCATGGCCCTTTGACTGAAAGCATGGTGCTCAGCAGACCCCAGGCCCTGGATAATGGAGGCAGTGTTGGCCTGGTGACATTCTGCTGGTTGACTCCAAGACAGAGGGTGCAGGGGTAGGGGCAGGGATTCCCGGTCAGAGCTGGGGAAAGCCCAACCCCTGTCTCTTCTGCTTGTGGAGGCTACCACTTGAATCCCCTGTCCAACAGGCAACCCCTGGGTTCAACCCTGGAAGACGCAGAGCAGAGGCAGAGGGAGGAAGTGGGGAGGAGAATGGAAGAAGGGGACAAGCAGCCCTTTCACCTGGAGTGCCCCATGAGGCCAGCCTGGCCCTGCTGCTGCTGCCTGCTCCTCAGGCCCTAGCCCACCATGTTGCTTGAGTGGATGTTGGAGAACATCCTGCACCTGCCAATTGCCCAGGGACCCCACAGCCCCTCCCCTGCCTGGGGCCACCGAGGTTTCTTGGAGCCTACATGTGGGCTGAGAGGGGTAAAGGTGGATCTGGAAGAGTCAGGATGGGGTAAGTAAGCACAGGGGATCTCCAGAAACTTTATTGACATGTCAGCTGCCAGAGATATGGGTGCAGCAGACTCAGTCCAGGTTTTGGGGGTCCTGGGCTGGGTGGGGTCTCCTAAGCACGGGGCAGGACACTGCCATCGGACACTTCACATCTTGACATGGAGGCTCTGTGTCCCCAGAGCAGCAGGAAAGCTTGGTCACTTCTGCTGACATGTCGATGCCCCTGAACCTCCCCATGTGGCAGGTAGGGAGAGCTAGGGATGACTGGCAGGGAACCGTGAGAGAGGGCAGAGGCCTATGTGGCACAGAGGCCCAGGACTCAGGGTGCGAAGAGCAGAGGGTAATGAGGGTGACCCTGATCCCGGGGGTGGGCATGCTGCCTCAGCCCCAGTGCAGGTCTTTACTCCTCCCCACCTCCTGGGCAGGCAACACGGGCATCTGGAAGGGCTGTGGTGGCAGAGGCTAGGCCGTGGGGGCTACTGACTGAGCCTCAATTCCGTGTCTGTCCATGCCCTCTGCGGGCCACCCGCCACCATGGTGGATGGCGCCCTCTCCTGGTGCCAGGTTCTCGCATGCCGGGAATGGGCCCACCGAGTCTCAAGGCAGCCTTCTTCCAAGAACAAAGAGCCGGGATGGGGGTCTGCGGGCTCCTCCCAGGTGAGGTGGATTGGATCTGATGTCCCGGGCTAGGGGGAGGGTGGGCAGGGCAAGAGAAGGAGTTTTCCACTTGGCCCTGGCTTCCAGAGAGCCCAGACGCTGGGGTGAGTGACTGGAAGCCAGGGTGGGAGCAGTCAAGGCAGGAGGGTGCAGGGCCGCTCAGGGAGCCCTGGATACTTAGGGGCCTGGGAAGGTCCTGCCTGGGAGCTCAGCACAACCTTCCAGGGACCATTCTGTTCTGATCGTGCCTCTCACCCCCACCAAGATTCTCAGGAAAGGAACCCTGAGCCGGAGAGAGGCCCTGTCTAACGTGCCGGGCAGGGTGGCGCTAGCCCCATGCGCCGAGGAGCAATCGAGAGGGGCTCCCAGGGCTTATGGGGACGTGATGCATCCCCGCGGGAGGCCGCGCAGGGGGGACCTGAGGGCTGAGAGGCCGAGGACACAGGACGGGGCGCCAGGGACCTGGGGCCTGCTCCGGCCTCCCCTGCTATCTTGACCTGTTAAGGTCCGCAACGGGGCAGAGAGAAGCCTCGGGTCCCGGAGCTCTGAGGAAGGCGTGTTTTCACAAAGTAGCCTTTATGGTTCTGGGAGAGACAGCCGCTAAGATCCCCGGTGGCCACCGCCCCTCCGCTCTTTGCACTGCTCCCCGGGGGCGGGGCCTATGTCGGGGGCGGGGCCTGGCCGTCGGGGGCGGGGGCACGCGTGTGGGAGGGGCGCCGGTGGGCGGGGCCGTGTGCCCGAGGCCCCCGGGCGCTGGCGCGGGCTCGGGCGCGGGCGTGGGCGCGGGTCGGTCTCGCCGTTGTGCAGGAGCGTGAAGCGGCGCTGTGCGCGCAGGGGCAGCATCTTCTGGCCGTGCAGGCTCTTCTGGGAGGTCTCGAGCGCCAAGTCTGGAGGAGGGGAGCGAGTGGGCCTCTGAGGAGGAGGCGAGGCCGGTAGGGGGTTGGGGCGAGAACCGGTCTCGTGGGGTGGGGGCGCAGGCAGTACGGGGCAGGCAGGAAGGCCCGGGCTCACCCAGGGTCTCCATGACCACGCCGGGGATCACCTTCTTCAGGACCTCACAGTTGGTGTGCAGGGCCGGGTTGGAGTTCATCTCTAGCAGCCACACCTGCAGGGACGCTGGTCGGTACCCCATGCCCACCCAGTCAGCAGCCCAGCTGGCTGTGACCCTGGCCCCCATAAACCCCTATATTCCCATGGGCCCATGCCCCTAGTTTCCCAAGGCCTCGAGGGCTGTCAAAGGAGGTTGCGTAGACCTTCCCTAGCTGCAGCTGGAGCGGGGGCCTCATGGGCACACCCACTGCAAACTAGGTACAGGCAGGGTGGTTCTGACTGCAGCACCCACCCGTGGGTTCATTTCTATCGTCAGGGGGTACGGATGGCCCCTACTGCCCAGACCTCATCCACCCAGGACAGCACCTTGAAGTTCTCATCAATCAGGAAGTCGCAGCCAATGAGGTCGAAGTAACCCAGCTTGCACTCAAGCTTGGACTTGACGGCCAGGAAGCAGTGGGCCATGATCTGCTGCATCCGCTTCTGTGGGTGAGGTGGGCAGGGGTCCTGGCTGTCACCTGGAGGCCCTGATTACACCTGCCAGGCCTGAACATCAGTTACACCTGTCATCTGTACCTCACTTACTTGGGCACATCTGCCTACACTCCCCTCAAAGTCATGGAAATTGTACAGCTTTGTGAATATACTAGAAACCACTGAACTGTATACTTCAAAATGGTGAATTTTCTGGCATAACGAGTACCAGGGGGAGTAGTTGGAGACACTTCAAAGTGACTGACTTTCACAACCCACAGCCACATTTTGTTCCACCTCACTGCCCAGCGGCTCCACTGCCAGTAGAAAATGTCCCTGAGAAATGAGGACGCCCACCCTAGATGACCCTTAAACAGGGAAGCCCTGTAAGAGGACTGCTCTGTGCTCCCTCTGGTTGCCCTGCCCAGCTGGAAGGTTTGCAAGTCATAAAAACTCCTGAACTTTCAAACTGGTTGTCTTGTGGGCAGTGAGGCTGAACTTGAGGGACCCTTTCAGGTGGGTCCCCTCCCTCACTGCTGGGGCTTGTCTGTCAGGACTGGTGACAGTGGCTGCCAGCTAATTAACGTCAAGGAAAGTGTCATTCAGAAAACACATGCTTGGGACATGGGTCAGTGGTCAAATGCTTTCCTAAGGCACTGCAAAATAGGACAATAAACATATCAGGAGACCTAGCTTCAGTGCAGCTATGCATATGCTCCAAGGACACACAGGAGTCCCCAACCCAGCCCAGACGGACACATGCAGATCCTGACCCCTGGGTCCCAGCCTGAGTGTCCCCACCCAGCACCCCAGGCTGGCTAGGCACAGCAGGGACGTACCGTGAAGGTGGTGAAGACCCAGTCCTGGGGGAGGCCCTTGGTCCTCTGGAACTTGTCGTTGATGTAGCGGTTGAGGTGGTCCATGCTCCACACCGTGTCCTCCTTCAGCAACACATACAGGGGGCTCTGCTTCTGCATGAACTGGGAGAGAGCAGGGCCTGGCATTGCTCTCACGGCAGGCCTTGCAGAGCCCTGCCTGAGAGATCCCATGACCAAAGACCACCCAGGCTCTCGCAGGGCCCTTCTCAGAGTCTTTCCCATGGCAGCCCTTCCTCAGCACACTGGGTGGGAGCCAGGCTGGGGCCACAGCGCTCTGAGTTATTTCACCAGGATGCCTGGGTCCCTTCCATGGCCTCTAAGGCTGGTTCTTCTTGGGCTTGGGCCACATCCATAGCTGGATCATCCTCAGTGTGCCCAAGCAGTGAGAACCTCTGTCTGGTCTCATCCTATGCCTGCAGAGAAGCCCTTGCCCAGGAAGCCTCCCTACCTGGTTGGTCAAATGGCCACTGAGGTCACTGGAGTGGGGGTCATAGAGGTTGAGGGTGAGGCGAGCATAGCCATGGCCGAAAAATACCATGTAGGGCACGGCACAGGCAATGAGCAGGTAGGAACGCACATCGAACTTCTTCCCATTCAGCAGCAGTGGGTTCCGGATGTACCTGAGGCACCACAGAGGCTGCTGGGGCTGAGCAACCTGGCCCCTGATGCGGCCCCTCCCCCACCTGGGCTGTTGTGTCTGCACCCCCGGCTGGGCACCACATCCACAGTCAGGCCCTTTCTGAACCTGAACAGGTCTGAGGAATTGGGAAGAAGGGCCTGGTGCCAGGTCTCAGTTCACCACAGGTGTCTGCCTAGCCTGGATGTAATCCTCACCCTGAGCCTGCGGGGTGCGCACAGGTTGGACCCTGGGGCAGGGAGGATAAGGGCACTGGAGAAGGGAGGGAATGAGTCCAGTGGGGCCTCAGGACCAGAGGCAGGCGACTGTGGCTTGGGAGGGCCAGATGGGAGGAAGAGGAGGGCTACGGCCGGAGTGAGGGCCACACTGCGTCCCCCTGCATCCCAGCCCCAAGTGAGGCTGAGTCTAGACCCTGCCTGGAGGCCAGGGAGGACTGTCAGCTCTGGCTGGTTAGGCTGGGGAGCAGTGGGGCAGCTACAAGTGGAGACAGAGGGACAAACTGACGCAGTCCTCCCTCGAGCCTGTGTCTAGGGGTGCAATGTGACACTTCCCTCTTGCAGCCCCAGGGCCCAGTTGTGGGTGGCCCAGCACTGCTGGTTACCCGGTCACCCGCCCAGGCCAGGCTCTTCCAATGTCACCTCTGCACCACCCGTGCCTGAGGCCCCCGGAAGGGTGTCTTGCAGTGAAGGGGGCCATCCTCTGCGCTCTGTATCTTGGCCTGCAGGGTGGTGAGCTCCTCCTGACTCCTGATCAGAAAGATGCCCTTGCCCTGATTGGAGGCCGTGGGCTTGCAGATCCATATCTGTGTTTCTGCAGGGAGCACCTCCACTGAGCCTCTCACCCCACGCCACTGTGACCCCACCAACCTCTGCCCTGTTCAGCCCTGGCACCCCTTCCCCATGGCCCATCTGTGACTTCAGGGGTGGACCATCCCAGGTCAAACCTGGGCCCTAGGCCCACCACCTCTGCCACACTGCCCCTACCCCTATCCATGACCATACCTCTGTTCCTGGCCCACCCCACCCTGCTGTCACCAATAGCGTGGCCCATGCATTCCCCCTTCCCCCACAGCCAGCCCATAGGAGCCTCACAAAAGGCCTAGACTTCACCCTTTTTTTCTTGTTCCTACCCATAACCCTCCCCACTCCGACCTCCAGCCCTGGCCCTGCTCTGCCCTGTCCCAGCTCTGGCCACAACTCATGCCTCACCTAGACCTGGCCCACCTAGATGGATGTGCTCTACCCTGGCCCTGTCTGTACCACACCTGTACCTGAACCAAGGGCCAAGACCCTGGGACCCCCATCTCCCCACCCCCTCCCCCCCACAGCTTCACCTCTCTACCTCCCTTGCTGACTTCTCCAGGACTACATCCTGGCCAGGACCTGCCCTGCCCTGCCTGTCCTGGGTCCAGCCAGGTTGCTCACCATCAAACTGGGTGAAGAAGGCCTGCCTCTCATTGCTGACATCTAGGCGGTAGGTCTCAGGGAAAAAGTCTTCCATTTTCAGCACCCTGGGAGGCCAAGGAGATGGGGAAGATTTGGAGAGACTATCTTTTGCCCCAGGCTTGGCAGGGGTGTCCTCTAGGGACCTTCTTGGGCCCAGGTGCCTGTCTTGACACCCTGCACCCCTCCAAGCTGCTTTCTCCACAGGCCTTGGCCTACTCCGCTCCTGCGGCACTGCCTGACCGGCCTGGCCCTTCTCCCACTACCCTCAGTTCAGAGCAGGGTCCCAGGGCTAGGACAGTGCTGGCATGCAGCCAGTGGTCAGCACAGGTCCCCGGTAAACATCTGGCTTGTGCTTTATTCCTTCTCCCAAAGCCAGGCCATCCTTCAGTTTAGGTCAGAATTGCAAATCCCCTCCCCCCACCCCCACAATGGGGATTAGTGCATCTACCTCTTTGGTCCAAGGGGTTCTTTCCAGATATGCACCCTGGGGGACACAGGACTTGGCCTGAATGGCCACCTCCTGTGCATGGAAAGTGAGCGGGTGGGGTCTGGGGAGGTGGAGAATGGGTGACCTAGGGGTAGTTGTTGGGTGGGCAGGTGGTCTGCTGGGCAGACAAAGGGCTTGGGGAACAGTTCTGAGTTGCTTATAGAAGTGGGCGGGAAGAGGGTGGCTGTGCATGCAGATGGCAGGGGTGGGGTGGCAGGTGGTGGAATGAGTGGGTTCGCAGGCAGGTGAAGGGATGAGCCTCTGGGTGGGTGGCTAAGTAATGAATATGCTGAGTGGCTGGAGGGCTGTGCAGTGGGGGCAAACCGGGGAGACTGAAGGACCCACGGGAATAGATAGAGTGAACGTAGTAGGTGTTGGTGTAGAGGCAGATGAGGCAATGTGTCTAAGGTTGGGGGTCTTTCAAGAACAGGTGGGAAGCCGGGCGTGGTGGCGCACGCCTTTAATCCCAGCACTCGGGAGGCTGAGGTAGGCGGAGCGTTGTAAGTTCGAGGCCGGCTTGGGCTACAACG